>RXID01015130.1:0-304461 GCA_005019695.1 Trichopus zeylanicus subsp. travancoricus
CGCTAATCCAAAACCTTGTCATCTAACTCTTCCCAGTCTATCTAGCAGAAATATGTACCTGCAAATAAAATGCACCCATAGTTATGATAACCAAGCAACATGACATCATCATCATTTTCGAGAAGACTGTTTACCCAATCAAAATTGATCCTAGAGATTTGACGAACTTTCTGCAAAAAAATACAGTGACATTTATTAATGTATTATTTCAAAATCATATAAAATAAGAAAAAAATTGTCAATTTTTTAAAAGAAAAACTCACATGGTAAATGCATACTAAAATTTGAAGTCATTACGGTAGACCTTCCTCTTCCTCTTCCCCTGCCACGTTCTCCAACATATTGGTTTCCCACTGACTGTTGATTACTGCTAGATCCAGAAACATCAATTTGTTGTTGTAGTCCAAGAGGCTTTTTACACGCTCTCTTGTTGTGTCCCAGCTGATCACATCTACTGCAAGTATATATTGCTCTACTTGATGTTTCGATTGGATCCTTAATCCTTTTCTTCTTAGGCCTACCAGGTTGTCTCCTTGAACGTGGAGGAAGTACTTGCAGAGCATTTGGCACAGACACCCAAAGTTGCTTGCATTTAAAATTTAAAATTTCAAATTACAAGTTTACTATTTTTACATTTAAAAATAGACCACCTTTAATATTTTTCTTTATAAATAAGACCAAATTTTATTTATTTTATAAGTAAATTTTACAAATAAATCATCGAACATTTCAAAACATAAAATTTAAAATTACAAGTTTCATATTGTACATTTACAAATAAATCCCTTGATTTTTTTTAAATAAATCGATATTTTAATCATTTTTAATACTAAATTTCACGAAAAATACGGTGAAAGTTTTAAAATTTAAAATTTCAAATTACAAGTTTACTATTTTTACATTTAAAAATAGACCACTTTTAATATTTTTCTTTATAAATAAGTCCAAATTTTATTTATTTTATAAGTAAATTTTACAAATAAATCATCGAACGTTTCAAAATATAAAATTTAAAATTACAAGTTTCATATTGTACATTTACAAATAGATCCCTTGATTTTTTTTAAATAAATCAATATTTTAATCATTTTTAATACTAAATTTCACCGAAAATACGGTGAAAGTTTTAAAATTTAAAATTTCAAATAAGTCCAAATTTTATTTATTTTATAAGTAAATTTTACAAATAATTCATCGAAAGGTTTCAAAATTTAAAATTTAAAATTATAATTTTCATATTTTACATTTACAAATAGACCCCTTCAATATTTTTATTTATAAATAAGTCTATATTTTTTATCATATTTTAAGTAAAATTTTACAAAAAACATATTAATGATTTTTAAATTTATAAATACAAATTCAATATTTATATATTTAAAAAACCCCTTAAATTATTTTTTATAAAATAAATTAAATTTTTCGAAATTTTAAAACTAATTTTTACAAATACACCCCTCGTCGGACCATCGTCGGCTGGCAATGGAGGCCGAGGCCGGACGGCCCACCGGCACGCGAGCGCGGACGGCCCACCGGCACGCGAGCGCGGACGGCCTCCGCACGCGGGACAAAGGCTGAGGCGCCGGCGCGCCGGCACGCGACGAGTGTGTGCGGACGGCCTAGGCCGAGGCGTTCCGCCCCGCGTGCCGGGGCCAGCGAACAGAACGGCGTCGGCCGTGGGGTCCGCGGCCGTGGTTCGGCGGCCAGCGCCCCCCGGCCTCGCCTCATCTCCCGCCGTTCGGCTTCCCGCGCTGCGCGCAGGGGTGTTGGTGTTATTTGCAAACAAATCCGAATTTCGGGGATTCTCTGTAAATTGAAATAAATTTATGGGGGG
The DNA here is from genome assembly GCA_005019695.1 of Trichopus zeylanicus subsp. travancoricus. Classification (NCBI taxonomy): domain Eukaryota; kingdom Viridiplantae; phylum Streptophyta; class Magnoliopsida; order Dioscoreales; family Dioscoreaceae; genus Trichopus; species Trichopus zeylanicus. The sequence continues at coordinate 1,835 of RXID01015130.1, forward strand.
TTTATTTCAAAAATCCAAATTTTGAGGGACTTTTTGTAAATCAGAGGTCTATTTCGAGGTCGTTATTTAATAAATCAGAGTTATTTCGAGGTGTTATTTACAAAAAATCAAATTTCGGGGCGTAAAATATAAAAAATAAGTTTTTAGGGGTGTATTTGTAAAAATAACCGAGGGTAAAATCGAAATTTTTTGGGAAAAATTTAATTAAATAACAATCTGGGGGGTGTTGGTAAATATTTTCGAAAATAGGGGGGTGTGGATAATTCCAGAAATTACGGGGGGTTGTACGTAATTAAGGCTAATTACGGGGGTTGTACGTAATTATCCCAAGAAAGAAATGATTTAAAAATAAAAAGGATGATAATTTAAAAATAAAGCTTAAAGATCAAGAAAGAACTCAAAGCGCTTAAAATGACAAAACTAATAAGTTTAGAACTTTCATTTATTTTAGTTGTGTTGAAGATTTGCTTTGAGATTATTTTTTTTAGAGCATTTGCTATGTGGAGTTCAGCAATAAACTCTTAATAGAGCTTGCCAGACTAAGCTGAACACTTAGTTTATACTAGACATCTAGCAAGTACAGAAGACCAATGATTTTCACTATACCAGACATCCATTTAAAAACAAACATCTGACAAAAGTGGAAAATATTTATCTTCTATTTTCTGTCAAACGTTCGATTGGCAAAATGATATCTGATTCAAACTGAATCTATATGATAACAGTTCATTTTTTGACTATTAGAGTGAACCAAATGTGAAATCTGACTCACAATAACTAGCTTCGACCCATAAGGTACAAATAAGTATGGTTGGACTTCTTTTAATTAGTTTTTACAACTTCATAATTATTTTAGAGAGGAGATCAGAACTCTTATGCCTATTAGCCCAAGAATACTCTAAACATTTTAATCTTAAGCAAATGTTCAATGCCCTTGTCCCCGATCTTCAAATGCATCATCTTTTATATTTTTTTACTTATAAAAATTTCTAAGTGTTAGGAGTGTGAGAGAGTACAATAACTCCAATATGGAGTGAATCTTCTCGATTGGATAGATCGGTTCTACGGGCATGTCTTCACCCTAATAAAGTGACGAGATTGACTTCATCCAAAAGAAGCTATACTCCAATATGGAGTTTGTAAATGCCTAGCTTCATCTCAAGAAGTAACATTACTAGTGGAGTAATTAAAGTCCTCAAGAGTAAAGTAAGAGCCATGGAGTAGAAGTAATTAATCTCTAAATTATGTAAAAATTACGATGTACTTTATCTTGCTTTACATTATATTGCACTTGTGGTTAATTAGAGTTTGATTGAAATTACTAAAATCCATGAGTATCTATTTTAAAATTTATATTAGGGTTTGATCATATATGTAATTGTAAATTATATTTCAAAATCTATTTCAAAATCCCCTCAAAGGTTGCTATATGGGCTAACAACATGATGAATTTTAAAGTCCAACCAATTTTGAAAAATCAATAAATCCTATAGTTATTGAAATTTGAAAGCTTTAGAAATTTAAAGTTCTGTATAACAAATATTGGATTTTATAGTTCTCAAAATTTGAAAGTTCAAGAAATTTGAAATTTCACAAAACAAACAAGCCCTAAGGGGCTATTTGTTTTATTGGATTTAAAAATCCTGGGACTTTCAAATTCTGATAATAATAAAATATAATATTTGTTATCCAGAACTTTAAATTTTAGGATTTTCAAATCCCAATAAATTTGGGATTTACTGGTCCTCTAAAATTGATTAAACTTTAAAATTCTGTATTTTAGAATACACCATCTAAGATCAACCATTAAACTATAAAATTTATGTTTAGGTATCATGTTCACCCAAACGTTTCTTTTGCTACCATCTAACTCCTTGCATCTCTTTATTCTTCAATTGATCTCTGTAAGGTTAATTCCTTTTCTCAAGTTTTTGGAACAAACATTTATTGTCTATTGATTTTTGGCTCCATATTTTAATATTTGGACATGAAAACATTAAATCAGCATGTAAAGCCTTTAACATCTTTCCTTTTTTTATTACAAACAAAAATAGAAAACCATAAATAATCAATACAAGCCTTCCTATCTTGTTCATCTTTCTAATCCACCAAAATATACAATAAATTTTAAAAAAATCAAAATCAGTAGCTTTCATATTTGTGGCTTTTTTTGTTGATTTTTATGTGATTTATTGAGAATTAGAGTTGTAGATTTGTGTCTGTATACTATAAATTGGAGGATTGGGTTTTTTATTTACCTCTTTCATCACCTTCTATAATTTTCTCTTTTAATAGGTTTTAGTGGATTTGATAATTTTTTAGAGTTGTCAACCTAAGAACCATGGAAAGAGATGCTTTTATATCTTGCTTTGGAAATCTTCCTCTAATTTATTACATATCATTATGTGTTATAGTTCCCTTTCATTAGTATTTTTTTTATCAATATATATTTATTTTAAATGTATGTTAGTCTTTTATTTTATGAAGATAAAATGAGTATTTCAAATATATTGGCATCTATGTAATTTGTGCTTCAAAATCTGATCCTTGAGAGCTTTTTTGTATACATTAATGTTATTATTTCACATTTTAGTTTTCTTTCTCACACTATATTTTCCTCTTTACTTTTGATTTGGATCAGAATATAAAACTATGTATTTTCGACTCTTCTTCCTCCCGCTAATATTAATCTTAAATAGAGTTTTAGTTTTTGACATTGATATTTCACGTATTATATCTTGAAAATTTTGAAGGGAGAGAGTGAAGATATTATCTAATTTTTAAATTGATATATAGTTATGAATGATAGTAAAAATAACTCATTTTTTTTATATTTGTATATATAATTTGTCATATCATTATTTAAATTCAACTCTTTTAATTGATTAATTAGAAGTTTAATTTATTATTAAGATAGCAAAGTTTGGCAGTGTTTAATACAACATTTTGTTCATTGATATCATATAAAACAAATATTTAAATATTATTAAAATAAAAAAGTAAAATAAATTTGAAATGGGTAATCTCACCACCCAAATTATATGGTGACCATATCATAAAATTTTAATCAAACAAAAGCAGAACTTATAATATGAAATTTACAAATTCAACAAAAGAAACACGGGATTTTAAAATTTTGAATTTACATATTTTACAAAATAAATATATTATCATAATTTTTAAATCTATGATTTTAAAGTTTTAGAATATGAAAGTTCCTAGAATTTTGAAGTTCCATAAAACAAATAAGCTAAATTGGTTGGATTTCAAAATTTTGAATTTTAGAATTCAACACATGAGATCACGTATTAAACTTTATAATAAAATAAGATACCATAAAAATCAAGAGGATATTGGTAGGTGCAAGAGGCACAAGAGCGAAATGTGTGGGTAGTTTTTTTTCTTAAGAACTATTTGGTTGATAAAAAATAGAATAAGCGGCTGGAGGTAGAATCACTTTCTTCAATTTCTATTATTTGGTTGTGCAGAACTAATTTCTTGAAAGTTAATTTACTTTTGAGTGCTTCCGATGCAGAAGTGAAAAATAAATTAAATTTTAGTTTTGTATTTATTTTTATCTAAAATAACTTCTATAATGATATTTTAAATTATAATATTAATAATCTTACATAAAATGATAATATTTTTTTAAATAAATTTTATTTATAAAAAATTAAATAAATAATATTTTACATAGAAAATTAGATAAATAATATTTTTATTTATTTTTGTATAATTAAACAGTTTTTTAGTGGAAATTCTTAGATGAGCGGAAAAGGACGGAGTTCTTTGAAAGCAAGGTATAATGCTACAGAGGTCGATTGACAGGTGGGCGATGGTGACCAACAAAGAAGCCGAAACAAAATTAAATCTAGAAACGGATGAAACCGGAGTTTGGGCATTTGATTTGCAATAATTTTAATTTAGTATGGCTAGAATTTTAATTATATTAATTAATCACATTAGTTACTAGATATTTGAGATTGATATGAAGTTAGTATGAATAGCAATATATATTGTAGTGATTTTTTGGAATTAATTATACTATTTAATTATATTACTTAATAGATGGTCGTAAAATATTAGTCATACTACCGAACGCACACAAATTTTGAGGTCTGAAATCCAAATTTTCCTTGCGCAAATCGTAATTACAATCCATGCAAGTAAAAAAAATGCATTGATTGATTTACCGAAAAAAGGAAGCACAGTTTGAATAATTAAAATTAAAATCAATATTAATGAATTTTTTTTATAAATTAATATTTTTTTAATTAAAATTAACTCTTGGATAATTTAAAATTCGAAAAACTTTTTAATTTTTTATAATAATTTAATTTAATAATAAAATTAATTTTATAAAAAAATTAATTTTAAAATATACTAATTTGAAACCTGATTTTAAACCAAACGCCTCTAATGTCAAGCTCCGCGCCTTGTTGTGACACATTTTGGTGGAGACAATGCAACGTGTGGTGATCTGGTTGCATGTTTGACGTCGACGTCATCAGTTGCTTTCACAGTTTTCATGGCATTGAATGCATCGCCGCGCAAAACTTTTTGGCCGGCCAGATTGGACCCATGTCGCTTTTCGTGCCATCAATCGGCATGGTCCGACGGGCCCATTATTAACGGCGAAACCGGATTCAATCGTCGCGAAGGTAGCGACAGATAGCGACAGATTTGAATCAGTGGGTACGAATCCTACGATCCAAGTTCAAGGGCCTGATTCATTTGAATCCAACGGTTCGGATCCCGTTAGCATACTGTACGACTGAATATGATTTCATTTGCAGCATGGGTAGAACCAGAACGACTGAAGAAGACTCGCCAAGTTCCATGCGTTTCAATTGTTTTATGGACTAATTACTAGGACCGTGTATTCGGTTAAAATCGAACCGAATCGAACCGAATAAACCGAACCGAAATTTTCGAAATTTTGAAATCCAAAACCGAACCGAACCGAATAATATAAAAACCGAATCAAAACCGAACCAAAATATTTTGATTCTGTTCGGTTATAATCAAATTGTAAATCGAATTTTTACAAGAGTCTGTCTGCATGAATGGATCTGGTCATTTGCATAAGGGAAAAAAAAAATTAGTACAGGATATACATTATACATACCCTGAATCCCTAACCATGATAGGCTGATACCGAGTCCAATTGTAAGTTTGCAAATTACAACCCAATAAATAATCAGTTAATTTCAGTATCTCACATGCCACAATGACATAACCGCACAAATAGGAGCAAGACACTTCAAGAATTCAAGTGAATCAAGTCTTCAAGTTGCAGGAGCAGCAAAAGGCTACGAGCAGCAGGCAGCAGCAGCAGGACAATATATAGTAGCAGTTTAGCAAAAGCGGGCAAGCTACAAAACACTTCAACAGCTCAACTTCATGTAGCAAGACGCTTCAAGACTTCAAATGAATCAAGTCTTCAAGTTGCAGGAGCAGCAGCAGCAAGACAATGTATAGTAGCAAACTAGCAGTCTAGCAGAAGCGGGTAAACTGCAAAACACTTCAATAGCTCAACTTCATGGAGCAAGACACTTCAAGGGTCCATTAAGAAAAGCTTGAGAAATCTCTTGTAGTCCCATGTACAAAAGTAACATAACAAAAGCTAGAAGTTTCAACTTTCAAGTAGCATAACATTACTAGGGTGAAGCCAAAGAAGGAGACAATCGTCCAATCAGTCACTTGCCCACATGCGAGCATAGCATATGGCAATGAGCCAATGATTCAACATCTTCATCGCCTCAAACAGCTTATGAAAAATTCAACAAATATCATTAAAAAAATCATAAAACAATTCCAAGAGGGTCATACCGTCATATTCGCCTTTGATCCATTGTCAAAACCCAGCATCCCTCTTTGGCTCTCCCCGTGCGCAAATGGTAGGTAGTGGTTGCCTTCACAGGTCATCCAAACAACCATGCCATTGCTACAAAGTGAAGAGGATGAAGCCAGAGTAGGGGACCATTGGAACACCTCCGCATCAAAACACCAAAGACAAAAAAAATCTCAAATAAAAGCAAAAATTCAAGAGGCTCAGATGGCTTTGATGCATCATTAAAAATGAAGATGCCTCCCCTCAGGCATCAACCTACTCCTACAAAATAATAGTTGGATACATACCTGCCCTTGGATAGTTGGATCATACTGTTGAACCTAAAAAACATAGTAAAATATCATCACAGTAAAAGCAATTAAGAAAATATCAGGTAAATAGGTGACTGGGTAAGGAACTAAGGATTGTAAGATCATAACTTCACACATGCACTGGTGTTGTGATGCACATGAATAATAAGGATATATAAGAATGAATCTGTAAGAGATGACCATAGAAAGTTAGAAACATAAAAAGAAATGCATAAAAAAAAGTAAGCATATTCAAACCTTAAGATGACTTCTCAAAATTCAATGGTTGTGACATCCAATTTCATCTTTGTCAACTTTGAAATAAAAAAATCATTCAATGATTATTTGATCATAATAAAGAAATATACAATGTAATAATAAAAATATTAGCAATGCAAATCTTACCCTCTTGAATTTTTTCAAGTTCTTCCAAATTTTCCTCAACATTGATTTCTGTTTTTGAATTTTTAATCCAATCTTGAGTGCAAACGAGAGTTTGTACTAGTGTAAGAGTCAAAGAGCTAGGAAAATGATCAAGTATGCGCCCTCCTGTACTAAAAGCTGATTCAGAGGCCACTGTAGAGATAGGTATAGCTAATATATCACGAGCCATATGTGACAGAATAGGAAATCTGCAGCTATTCACTTTCTAGAAGCCCAGAACATCAAAGTTTGGCTCATTTTTTTCAAGATCCTCTGACAAATACTTGTCTAGCTCAGACTTCATTTCATCACCCATGAAATTTTTTCTATGCTCAGCAAATAGACTACTTAAGATGTACTTTCCTGATTGCTTTGGCATACTTGATCCTTCACCAGATGGCATTCCTACCGGCTGTAGTTGCATCCTGTACTTTTTGAATAAATCATATACAACTTCATGCAACTTTCTCCTCATCATGACACCTCTTTCACCTTCATACATTTTTTCAACTCCAAACTCAACATATTCTAACTTGCGTCTTGGATCAAAGATAACAGGAACAAAGAGAAGCATATTAATCTTCTCTGGCTCACCCCAATACTTGTCATATTTGTCTTTCATCATAACAGCCATATCTTGGACTTTTGTATCACAACTGACTTTCTACATATTCAAAAGAAGGTTAACTTGACAAATTTCATCAAAAAATAAATTACTTGTAATATACATAGAGCTAGAAACTCGAAGAGTCAACTCATAGAAATGCTCTAAGAATGTAATAAATCGCTTAACATTCTGCCAGTCAAAAGACAGAGGAGTTCCATCTTCATTATTAAGCTCATGACAGAAATTGCTATCTTCCTCTTCAAATTTTTCAAAAGCTCTCTCAAAAGCTTGAGTTGCTTCAAGTATCATATAGGTGGATACATCTTCATTTGCTTTCAATTTTTTCAATTTTCACACATTCTTTGAACCTCTGTCATCTTGTTGGAGAATATCTCATATATTTAACTACAGATCTAATCCGAGTAATAGAATTTGTCATCTCTTTCAAACCATCTTTCACCACAAGATTAATGATATGTGCTATGCAACGCATATGAATATATTTTCCTTATGCCAAACAAGTGCCCAATTCAAAATTTTTTTCTTCAAATAGGAAATAACAGTATCATTTGAAGAGGCATTATCAACAGTAACAGTCAAAATATTATCAATTCCCCATTCAGACAGACATTTTTCAATTGCTTTTCCTATAACTTCACCCTTATGACTTGTAATTTTGCAAAAATTCAAAAAAAATTTCTTCAAATTCCAATCAATATCAATATAATGTGCTGTGATACATATATAGTTTATGTTTTGAATTGAGGTCCAAATATCAGTGGTCAAACAAACTCTCTATTTAGACTATCTGAAATATAGTTTCAACTTTACCTTTTCATCATGGTAGAGTTGAAAACAGTCTCTAGTCATAGTCCAACGTGAAGGCATTCAAAATCTAGGACAAACTTGAGATATAAAGTATTAAAAGCCTTCATGTTGCACAAAACTAAAAAGACAGTTCATCTACAACAATCATGTATGTCAGTGCTTTTCTAATTTTTTCTTGATCAAACTTCCAGCTAGTTAGCACAAACTCATTTGTTATTTCTTTCTGAATAGGTTGCATAGCAAGTTATGTTTGATGTGTATCAACATTATATGAATATTGCTTGCATTGATTCATGTGATGTCTACGAGAAGAAGTACTATTTTTTTTGAACCACAAAAGAATTCATTACCACAGTAGTTGCATCTGGCTTTGGTTGACTTGCCCGACTCTGTGAACTTTGTGTAATGCTCCCATACAACTAATCGTGCTGTCATTCTCTTTCTTAGCATTGGAGGCTTTGTACTGCAAGTAGATGCATTGCCCTCGTTTGAAACTTCGATAGCCATAGGCATAGAACTTTCCTGAGAAGCAGAAATTGGCATTAGACTTGGAATAACTAGATTTGTGTTTGAAAGCTCTTGACTGTCATCCTCGTTCAACATCTATCAATAGAAAAATACAGAATTACAGATTAAATCGTATGAAATCAAAAAACCCTAATTTAATTTCACAAAATTCAACCCTAAATTTCATAATTTCATAAATCCACTCACCTTGTAATTTGATTCCGATGATGCCGTTGTAGAAAAATGAGATATTGAAGCTCAGAGCCTCGAAGGCTAGTCACAGAGAGATATTGAGGCGTTAGGACTCAGAGCCTCAGAGGAGGAGGGGGGTCTGGGGGTGGACGAAAGCGATGCCACCGGGGATGAAGGAGAAGAAAAATCGGGAGTTCGGAATTGAGGATTTACTGATCTAATAATAAAATCGTATGAAATCAAAAAATCCTAATTTAATTTTATAAAAAATCAACCCTAAATTTCATAATTTCCAAAATATTCTCAACTTGCAGCTTAATCCGTTGTAGAAAAATGAGAGATTGAAGCTTAGAGCGTCGACCAGAGAGATATTGAGGCGTCGGGAGTCGGGACTCAGAGCCTCAGAGGAGGAGGGGGGGCGGGAGGGGGGGGGGGTCCTGGGGTGGACGAAAGCGTTAAAAATAAAATTGTATGAAATAAAAAAACTCTAATTTAATTTCACAAAAAATCAACCCTAAATACTCTCACCTTGCAACTTAATCCGTTATAAAAAAAATGAGAGATTAAAGCTCAGAGCATCGACCAGAGAGATATTGAGGTGTCAGGATTCAGAGCCTCAGAGGAGGACGGGGGTCCGGGGGTGGACAAAAGCGATGTCACCGATACGGCGCAACACCACAGCTACAGGGATGAAGGAGAAGAAAAATCGTCAGTTTGAAACTGAGCATTTACTGATCAAACAATAAAATCATATGAAATCAAAAAACCCTAATTTAATTTCACAAAAAATCAATCCTAAATTTCATAATTTCTTAAATACGCTCACCTTACAGCTTAATCCGTTGTAGAAAAATGAGAGATTGAAATTCAAGCGTCAATCAGAGAGATATTGAAGCGTCGGGAGTCGGGACTCAGAGTCTCAGAGTAGGAGGGGGGTCCAGAGGTGGATGAAAGCGATGTCACCGACACGGCGCAGCACCACAGCTACAGGGATGAAGGCGCAGCACCGCAACGGCGAGAGCGAGAGGCGATCGGGAATTCGGGACTTAGGGTTAGGGCTGAAATGAGCGGCGAGAGCAGCGAACCGCTCGTGTTGATAGCGATAATATATAGGGCTGTTTGAACCAATTAGCCCAAAACTGAAACCTATTGGTAGTATACAGGTATATATATAATTCGGTTTGGTTCGGTTTTTACGGTTTTTCAAAATCAAAAACCGAAACCGAACTGAAAAACAAATAACCCAAACCGAATTAGCTATTCGGTTCTGTTTGATCGGTTAATTCGGTTTTAACTGAATAATGCACAACCCTACTAATTACCTACAACTCTCCAGATTTTTTTTAATTATCAAATATTTTTCGAAATTTTCATATTTACTTACATCTTCCTTTTTTTAAAAATTATTTACCTACAACCCTGATTATTATTTAATTAAATTTTTTTCAAAAATTTTATTTTACCTTTTATAGTTTTACAATTAAATCCTCAAAAAATTTATTTTCTTACCCTCCACTCTTTCTTTGAAATATTTATAATCAATAACCTTTTAAATATTTTTATTTATAAAAAACTCTAAATATTAATATTTTTCAAATAAAGAATTATAAATGAGTTCAAATATTTTAACTATTTTCTAAATAAATTCTAATATTTGTATATTTATAAATAAACCCCTTGAATATTTTTATTTATAAATAAGTCCAACTTTTATTATTTTTTAAATAAAATTTTATAAAAAATACATTGAAGGTTTTTAAACATAAAATTTCAAATTACAAGTTTCATATTTGTACATTTACAAATAGACCCCTTGAATATTATTTATAAATAAATCCAAATATTTATCATTTTTAAATAAAATTGTACAAAAAAGACATTGAAGGTTTAAAACTTAAAATTTCAAATTACAAGATTCATATTTGTACATTTATCAATAGACCGCTTGAATATTTTTATTTATAATAAATCCAAACTTTTTATCATTTTTAAAATAAAATTATACAAAAAAGGACATTGAAAGTTTTAAAGGTTAAAATTTCAAATTATAAGTTTTCATATTGTACATTTACAAATAGACCCCTAGAATATTTTTTATTTATAAATAGGTCCAAATTTTATTATTTTCAAAATAAAATTTTACAAAAAATAAATTGAAGGTTTTAAAAGTTAAAATTTAAAATTGTAAGTTCAATATTTGTATATTTACAAATAAACCTCTTGAATATTTTAATTTATAAATAAGTCCAAATATTTATCATTTTTTAAAATAAAATTTTACAAAAAAGACATGAAGGCTTTAAAACTTAACATTTGAAATTAAAAATTTCATATTGTACATTTACAAATAGACCTCTTGAATATTTTTATTTATAAAAAGGTCCAAATATTTATCACTTTTTAAATAAAATTTTACAAAAAAGACATTGAGGGTTTTAAAACTTAAAATTTTAAATTACAAGTTTCATATTTGTACATTTACAAATAGACCCCTAGAATATTTTTATTTATAAATAAGTCTAAATTTTATCATTATTAAAATAAAATTGTATAAAAAAGATATTAAAATTTTTAAAACTTAAAATTTTAAACGGACGAGTTTAATATTTGTAAAATTTTATTTAAAAAAGATAAATATTTGGACTTATTTATAAATAAAAATATTCAAGGGGTCTATTTGTAAATGTACAAATATGAAACTTGTAATTTGAAATTTTAAGTTTTAAAACCTTCAATGTCTTGTTTCTAAAATTTTATTTAAAAATATAAAATTTAGACTTATTTATAAATAAAAATATTCAAGGGGTCTATTTTAAAATATTAAAAATATTTGAGTGTTTATATTAAATATTTAAAATATTTAAGGCCATTTTTATAAATTTTTATTTCAAAAATATTAACATTTGAACTTTTTTATAAATAAAAATATTCAAGGGGCTTATTTGTAAATATAGAAATATTAGGATTTATTTGTAAAATATTTAAAATATTTCAACTCATTTATAACTCTTTATTTGAAAATATTAATATTTAGATTTTTTATAAATAAAAATATTCAAAGGGTTTATCTGTAAATATTTGGGCGAAAGAGTGGAGGGTGAGAAAATAAATTTTTTAGGGGTTTAATTGTAAAATTATGAAAGGTAAAGGTAAAATTTTTGAAAAAAATTTGATTAAATAACAATCAGGAGACTGTAGGTAAATAATTTGAAAAGAAGGGTATAGGTAATTAGGAAAATTTCGGAGAATTTTTGAGAATTAAAAAAAATCTCGAGAGGTGTAGGTAATTAGCCCTTATTTTATTGTTTCTATAAGATCGAGTATGGAATTCTGTTTACTCACTATAAATTGAGTATCTGTTTCCCTCCTTTTCCTGCTACGATTAGAAATCCTGTATTTTATATATCCATACGATTGAGTCATTGGGTTTCCGAAATAGTGTAATGTAAAAAGAAGTGTTTTGAATCATTGCTATTTGACTCGAACCTGTTCTGAAAAAGTCGAGGTATTTCGAATTGTTTGTTGACACGGACAAAGTAAGGGAAAACCTCTGAAATGATTTCAATATTGGATCTTGGACATATAAATAAAATAATAATAGTTCTAAATCTCCTGCACCTTCTAAAAACATTAATATTTTATCAATTTAAATTAGATATTCTCTTTTACCTTTTTTTAGAGGAAATTAATAAAACAACTGAAGCTGAAAAACTCAGTGGCGTTTGGTTTATGACTAACTTAACTTTTTTTGGTCAATTAAACTCATTGTTCTAACGCTAGGTCTCTTTTTCTGATTCGAAACAAAACAGGACCGAATAGTATATGAAGAATGGCAATCTTTGTTGATGGTTAGGAATCATCCAGACATGCGATAGAGTATCATTAATGTGCCAAATAGTTAATATATCTCCAATACTCAATAAAAATCAATAGTGAACACATTGATTTTTAGGTCGAAGTTTTCTTAACCAAAATCTACACGTCCCAAACAGTATTTAGACATCCTTGGCTTGAGATAAACCAAGATTATCCTAATATCATACTTGTTATTTCTCTAATTTAAAATTAGGTCAAAATATCCATCTTAAAAAAAATTTGAGTCAAAAATAAAAATAACTAAATTGAACTCATTTTACTAGTAATAATTAAACAAAAAATGATTCCCAAATTGCTGGTGGCCTCTTCAGAGTAATGATAGAGCAAGGTTTTACGTTTCGCCCGAAACCAAGCCATTTCAGCCCGGTTTCGGCCAGTCCCGAATTGAAACCCTATTTTGAGTTTTGGTTAGGGTTTACTGTTCATCTTCACCAACGATCTTGGGCAGGAGCTCGCCGGGCGAGCGGGCGGGCGGGAGCGCGTGCGGGCTCGAGCGCGCCGGAGCAGGAGCTCGCCGGGCTCGGGCGCGCGGGGGAGAGCTCACCGGGTGGGGGGGGACCTCACGCCGGCTTCGTGTCCGAGCCCAAGGGCCTTGCGCACTAGCTAGTATGCCGCCGTTCGCTCGTCTATCTCGTACTCTCACCGACCTGACCTGTACTCCCACCGACCTGACCTGTACTCCCGCAAGCTGAGGCTAGTCTTACATTGGGGCCAGCGCTATCGCCAATTTGAATTCGATGTCATTATCGGTTTCTATCAGATACTGTTCACGTACATAATATTGTTTACGTAATTATTTATTATTTTTAAAATTTTTTAAACATATTATAATTTTTTAATTTGAAGTTAAAAAATAATTGAAATAAAGTTAAATTTTAGTCAAAATATAATTAATAAAAAAAATATTTTGGTTGAAACTGAAATGAAAATGATTTTGATCGAAACACGTTGATTTTTTTGTTTATATACATGTGTAAATGATCGTCCCACCGAAAGTAAAGGCAAAAAAAATTTGTGTCAGTCTTACCCCTATGTGAATCGCTGTCACGAGATTGCGCAGATCTAGTTGTTCTCGTATGTCTATAAATGTTCATCTGGATCGTTTAGGTACTGAATTAATAATTCCACATTCAGATGTTTTAAACTCAACTGATGATGATGATGATTAGTTGTATTACATTATATTTAATAAATTATGTATATATCAATTATATTTTAATAATAAGTTAAATTTGCTTATGTTAGTTTTTATTTTTTTAATCATATTCATATTATTTCTCATATATTGTTTCCAAACTCAACTGATGATGATTATGATGATTAGTTGTATTATCTTAGAATTTATAAAATATGTATGTGTGAAGTACATTTTAATGAAAAATTAAATGTACTTATGTTAATTTTTAACTTTTAATCATATTCATATTATTTCTTGTATGTTTTTTTTAATACACTAATATATATTAAAAGTAGACTATATCAGTGACTAGCTATCAAAATTAATTTTAATTAACTAAAATAATATTTAATTATGATAAAATTAAGTATAAATTCATTCCTAATTTTTCAAAATTTTTTTAATATTTTATCGTATTTTTAATTTGAAGTTAAAATATAGTCAAACTCTGATCAATACCCAATTAATAATTGAAAAAAATCTTTCAGCCGAAACACGGTTGAAACTGAAAATAAAACAGCCGAAATATATCGATTTCGCTATGTTCCGAAATTAAAATCAAAATCGCACCATAAAACCTTGCGATAGGGTACGATATCTTCCAAGTCAACACGGTTGACTTTCCAACTCCTGGCCACTCCCATCCATTTTCTCGTCTTAGCTCCAGAAAAGAAAGACCGGGAAGAAGACGAACCGAGACGATGAAGAACGCGATGGTTGAACGCCAAACAACCTCAAATTGCCCGCGTTGACTGGCGATGCGACATTTGCTTGGTCAAAGTTCAGCGAGGATCTTTTGTATATTAACCCCTTATCATTTGATGAAATTATATTTTAATACTCTATTTTATATATGTTCATCCTCGCTAAATTCCAAAATTAAATCTGAACTGCTTCAATAGTTTAATGTTAGGTGATATATACTTGCAGAATATGCATATATTTTTAATGCCAGATATACATAATAATTTTCGGTGGTTTTAATTCACAATAGGGTGGTGCTTTCCATTGTTCGCGTGCCTTATTATGTGCATTGTATTCCGTGGGAAATCATCTAAATGAAAAGCTTTAAAAATAGACCAATTCTATAAAATGAATGTGATTTTATGTCAAAGTTTTTATTTTTGCTTGGATTTTTGCATTTATACCTTGGGATAATGGTTTGGAAATATGCACACAAAAAATTTGGTTTTGTGAGGATAATGATTCGAATAATTCAAACCATATATGCTGTTTATTGCCCGTTATCTAATGTAAAATGAATTTATCTAGTTGATTTACTATTCATTACTAGTAAAGCTTAAAGCAATTGCAAACTTGTGGAGATTGAAAACGGATTTCACTTATGTGAAGGGGCCATCTGAAAAAAGTGTCCCCTCCTGGTCTACTTTACAGTTCTGTCGTCCACGAGAAGCAAGGATGGAATGGAAGCCTTCATTTTCTGGGGTTGGATCCTTTATTCCCTTCAATTTTTCCACTTTTTCTTTGGTTCTTCCTGTGATTTGATTTCGTGTGATTCCCTCTGGGAGATCTGCTGATTTCTGCTTATTTTTCATTTGATGCCATTTATATCATGTTTTGAAATAGGAGCTCCTGGTGTTCTTTATCTTTTTACATGAAATTCCGACCAAAGCTTGTTTATTTGACCATTTCTTGTTTCTTGATCTAATTTGCTGAACATATCCATAGAAATTGGAAATCTGAGCTCTTGTTCTGCAAAGTCTCTACCGGATTCTCTTGGGATTGAAGGGGTTGAATTCAAGCCCTATTCTAAGTAATCTGTGAAGCTTAAGAGTACTTCAAATTGATTTTTTTTTTTTTTTTTTTTGGGTGCAGAGAAAGAAGGAAATTTGAGGATTTCCAATTTTTCATCTCATTTATGAGTGGCTAGTCTGGTCAAAAGGGAAAGGGGATAATTGTTTGTGTTGTTCAACATACATGGCCAGCTCTGCGGCAAAAATTCGCATTGTTAGATGCCCAAAATGTCTCAAGCTTCTCACGGAGTTCGCGGATGTTCCTGTCTACATGTGTGGTGGATGTCGCGCAGTTCTTCGAGGTTAATATACACTAAACTTTATCATTTTCATTTTGAGATTGTTTCTTCTTTTCCCATAGAAATAGAATTTCATTCTCAGTGAATCTGCACAATTAGTGGATTAAGTAAAATTAAGAACTATAAAATATGATTGCTCAAAAAAGAACTATACAATATGCAAATGTTTCAGAAATTACACCTCTAGATATAGACAATAACAATGAAGATTTATTAGCTTTTGACTTTTTTTTTGAACTTAACCCTCCAAAATAAAAAAGATATATGCAGCTTTTTTTTTAAGAAAAGAATATGACCCTCCAAAATAAAAAAAGATACATGCAGCATTTTTTTAAGAAAAGAATATGCAGCAAATTTTTTTTTTTTTTTTGTATCTTTCATCCTATAGAATCCAAGTAAAGAAATTTATTCTTTCTTCTTTCTAAGGTAAGCAATGTATTGAGAGCTTTGTAGATTGACAATATCCTGTAACATGCAGCAAAACACCACAATGCTACTGGAGGAATTGCAAGTAGAGATTCACAAGAGGTGAGCAAGCTGAGGGTATTATCAGGCAGTGGATCTTCAAACAATGTAACAGTCCCTACAGAAACACAGTTGGTTTCTGGTTGTCTGAGTCAACGAACTTTGGGGGTGGACTTTGAAGCTGATGAAAACTGTCAGAAGAACCATGGCTTAGCACAGAATGCTGAAAAAGTTGATGCTAATGCTGAGTTTTCTTTGGAAAAAGAGGCGGAAAAGCCTCCTGAGCTTGGCAGACAAGATTCTAGCTGTTCAAAGGTGAGTGAGAAACTCAAAAAATCTGAAGATTCTGTGAGTCAGAGTATTTCCTCAGATGAGGATATGATTATTAACAGAATTCAAGCTTACGATGGCAGCGTCTCTTCCAATGATGACGGATCCAGAGGCCAAGGTCTAAACAAATTTTTGGGCTTATCTAGAAGAACTTTTAGATGCCAAAGAGCTCCTGATTCAGCTTGTGGCAAAACAGAACAGGAAATGAATGATCTGTCCAGTGATGCTGAAGAGAAGATTGAGGGTAATAGACAGTTTGAATTGAACTCATCCAATGAGGGGCATAACCTCGCTAGCAAGGGAAGTTTCCATTCAAATGGTGAGGACTTGTCCTCCAAATATGCAAATCATGCACATGATCGTGAAGCCTCCATTGACTCCCAAGAGTTCTATTCTGTACAGAACTGGTTGGAATCAGAAAAAGATGGGCATTCGAGAACAATGTCAAGGGATTCCGCTTTGATTCCAAATACAGAACCAGATCAAAATGTCAGCTCACCAACTAAGTTCAAGTGTTTCGAACATGACCGCTTGGGCTTGGATTTTTTAAAGAAGGTGAATGAACTGAGGAATCAACTCAGCGGATTATCCGATCAGAAGGTGAAACAAAGCACTTACTTCAATAACACTGCTTCGATACACAACCACTACACTGCACACCAAATTCATCCATGTCCCGATTTAGATTTGAACCACAATGCTCCTAGAGTGCATTGCAGAAACCACCAATTCCAGTTCTCAAGAACACATCATATTTCAGGGCAATCATGTTGTTCCTGCCCCAATAGCTTACCACTTCACTCTTGCTGTCATTGTGGGTTATACCAGGTTTGTCCTCACGATATAGGCCGCCATTCATCAGAGTTATCGCATTCTCATTCTTTCAAAGAGAAGAAGCTCACAGCCAAGCGACATTGCCGCCCGATGTCTGGTGGTGCCCCATTTGTCATCTGCACCAAATGCTTTGCAGTGCTTCAGCTGCCTGCAGATTTTCTCATATTGAAAAGGAAATTGCAGAAGCTGCGGTGTGGTTCCTGCTCCGAAGTTCTCGTGTTCACGTTTCATGTGAGAGCTTGTGCTGTTGCTATGCCTCCTAAGGAGGCAGTACATCCCCCAAGTGAGGTTGAGGATAGTGCAGGTGTTTTAAGCAGAAGCAAGGTATCCAGTGATTGCATTCAAGGTGATCCAGTCTCTTTTACCGAGGAATATGGGCTTTCCTTTGACCAAAGCTACTCTACGGAAGTTGAGCCTGGGTTACATGTCTCAAGGAAAAATTCTGTAGAAGCAGGAGACATGGGTGCTAGGCTTCACAAACTCATGGGATACCATTCAGCCAGAGAACTGCTAAATAAGCGGAGTTACAGTATAAGACCCGAAAAGATGGAAAGCCGTATGCTCTACAATCATTCAGCAGGGGAGGCTTCTCCAGATTTCATTGGAAGTCGCAAGGAAGATGAGTCTCCTAACAGGTTGAGAATTAGAAGAGTTCATCCACAGCTTCAAGGAATTGTGAAGAAAGGGATGAGAGGATTGAATTATGGTTTTGAAAGCTTGAAGCTTAAAGTTCCACGCGAATAGATCTGAAAGACAAAGAAGCAATATTTGATCTGAATTTCTTTCTTGCAGAATTGTAGTCATTTGTTTATTTATGGTTCTTGTGCATAGGTAGAACCACAGAGGTAGATCTCCTGTCATATTCTTAATAGTTTCCTTGATTGAATTCATGTGAATTTTATGTTCAGCTTTTTTCTAGATGATTGCTCTAATATTCCTAAAAGAATGTTGGTTTTCTTGTTTTTGATGCGTCTCAATAAAACAAGTATTTTTCCGTGAATTCTTGGCTTTAATGGTTATGTTTTTGTTGAATGTTTTGAATAAAGGCTCAACATGGATGAACTGGCACTAATCTTGTTTATGATCGTAATCATGATAGTAATTTAGAGTTGATGAACAGTGTTATTGAAATTTAATTTATTGAGTTTTTAGTAAGGAATTTTATTATGATTTTATAAAAAATTATTTATACTATTATTATTAGTAAAAAAGTCACATGTATTATAAATAAAATTCGCAAACAATCACCTCCCAATTAATACTTTTATATTTTTATTTTTAACATTACAGCAAATATTAAATCAATATAAAAAGGCCATTATATACTTAATTTTTAAAATATAAGTCTAAAAATAAGCATCATTACAGGTGCTAGTTTTATAGTGCCAACACTGAACAACAACTTCCTGGCGCTAATAATATAGCGCCAGAAATGAACTACTCATCACCGCTGCTTTTTTATATTAGTGTCGGCAATGATCATCTTAAGACTGTCTTTCTGTTCGAACAAGGACAAAAATCCTAAGGTTATCTGGTGAGGTCTCTGTCACACACCTCCACTTCAGACTGAATCAACCTCTCCTTCGCACAACTCCCTCATGCTTAGCACTCCAAGTTTCCATTTGCACATACCTCCAAGTCCATCTTGCCCTCATGCACGCCTCTAGCTCTAGCTCGTCCTCGTACTCCTCCAGCTCTCCGATTTTGCCCTCAACTCGTCCTCGTGTACCTCCAGCTCATCATGCACCTCCAGCTCTAGGATCTAGTGGCAATTGTTAAGCAAAACTTTTGACTTAAAGTAAAAGATTTGATTCTGTTTGCATTCAAGCATTAGAAACATTCAAATATCCAGTTTGGTTTCTTTTTAATCTTCAGATTTGTTTCCTAAATGTTGAATTTGATTGTCCGAATCTCCACACTACTATTATATTTACATGTGAACATAAACCTTCATCTTAATGGCAAGTTTAGGTTCAAGTCCTCAGTGTTTTTTTTTTAAAATATATGGTATTCTTGTTAGGCAAAGCCTTCGCTTTTATTTCCTTTTGCAAGTTTTCCTTCATAATTTTGGTGAATGTAATCATTGAGATGGTGGACATCGATGTGAAATTGGTTATTTCTTAGGCATCTTGTCAATTACATTAAGGTAACTGTTGTACAACAGGATCAGAAATTGTATTACTTAACTTCTCTACAAGTCGTGAAAACTAGCTTTAAAAGCTTGAGGCTGATGTGTTGGTTTTTTAAACAGCAAATACCAAGGTAGAAGCTTAAGCAAAAGCATCAAATGGATACCTGATTAATAATGTTTTGTGACTAAAAATAGGAAAAATCATAGAATTGGATAACTGTGGTCATTAATTTGTAACTATTACGAAGTCAAAAAAAAAAAAAACTTTATGTTGCAAACAAAAAAGGATTGTCAGGATGAGTGGGATGATATGTTGATTTTTTAATAGTGGAGATTGTATCTTTGCCATTGGATGACTTCAAGTAAAAATATTCAAGAAGTTGTATTTAAAAGTTTTTTAAAATGGACTTCAAGAAAGCCATTGATATGTGTTGACTTTCATTGAACAATTAAATATCCCTAGAACATGGCATTTTTTGGTTTGTTAATAAGTCTCGGTGACCCTATTTTTTTTTTGTGAAATGCACCAGGTGCTTGAATTTTGGTAGCATCATATGGCCTAATGATACTCCTTTATTTCTGCAAGTCAAATTCTTTTAACCTTGCATTTTCAAATTTGTTAACATATTCAGTTATTCACAGAAGTTCTAAATTAGAAGGTTTAGACCATGAAAAAGTCAGTTTATAGGTGTTCAATTTAGGAGTATTAGTTGTAGTGTCTTTCCTTCCTCATTTATATTGCTGAAGGTAATTAAGTATGTTCAGAACAGTTGGTTCTGGTAGCTTTCCTTACTCATTTATATTATTGAAGGTACTTAGGAGTGATGCAAGATCTAGTCGAAGCAATTTTAAATAACTTACTCTTTTTAGTGGTTTTGAAAGGAGTATAACTTATAAAATTCACTGGAAGGCGTTGTCAATGGCTTATCGGGATTGATCCGAAGTGTTTTCGACAGCTTTGAGATTTGACAATAACTTCATGATTTGAATATTTCTATTAACCAATAAAACGTACGTAATAACTTATTTGATTTTTAAATATTTTTATAATTGATAAAGCGTAGGTTATAATTTTATTATTTTTTTGTAGTGTCACCAACGGCTTATAAAGTTGTATATAGTTTTGAAAATTGCATCATCAACTGTTTTTAATGTTGACTAAGTTGAGAAATGCGCCATCAATGATTTCTAGAATTGACTAATTTGAGAAATACGTTATCAACAACTTGAAGGGTGTTTGAATCAATTTTGACCGAAAATTAAATGTAATCAAAATTTAGTCAAAATATAACATTGGATGTCAATGGATTGTGATGCATATGTGAATTTCAATTAGATTGAAATCACAATCAAATTCGACCGAAAATTAGATTTAATTTGAATTTAAATCATTGAAAAATTTGAGTTCAAATTAAAGTAAATTGAATGAGCCAAATATTTGAACCAAAATCGGTTCCAAAATTCATCAAATATTTAGACTAAAGTGAAAATTATAAAATTTTTGCAAATGGGCTCCTGAGCCACATACAATTTTTACAAATGGATCCTTGGCTGAGTTTTTCTTATAAATAAGTTCTTGGAATAAAAATTTTGCGAAAAAGCTTTAAATGTTTTGAAATTTCAAATTGATTCTCACAAAATCTAAGGTTTACAAATAAATCTTTCAAAATTTTAAATTCACAAATAAATCCCTAAAATTTTTATCTTTCACAAATAAACCCCTAAAATTTTTTACTTTTACAAATAAATTTTTTGAAAATTTTTATTTACGAATAAATCCAAATTTTATTCAAAAGGAATGCTAAAAATTTTAGAATTTTTATAAATATATCTTTTTTTGCCAGAAAAACCCCTGGAGCTTATAAAATCATATTTTAGTCTAATTTTTTTTGAAATTACAAATAAGCCCTTGAAAATTTGGCTTTGCAAACAAGTCCAAATTTTAATGAAAAATGACCTTAAAAATTTTACAATTTTACAAATAGGTCTTTTTTTATAAAAATCTCTAAAATTTATGAAATTATATTTTGGTCTTGATTTTTTCAAAAAAAATTGTAAATTACCCACTGAAAATTAATCATTCAAAAATGATATAAAATTTAAATTTCCTTATTGAAAAATAAATTCCAATCAAGTAAATTACAATCGATCCCAAAATATGAAAATACAATTTATTCAAATATTACAACCACCGCAACATGCCAATTACTATCCAATTAAATTTGACAATCAAATGAATGGAAAATTTTGTTTCCAAATTAACCGAAAATTTGATTTCAAAACTTTTCAATTTAGTGTTAAATATTCTATTAATGAAAAACCTGCAAGACAACGGGAGGAAGCAATAGAGAAACCGAGAGATTATGACACGAAGAGGAAGAAAAAGAAATTGGGAGAGGAAAAAGGGAGACAACTATGTAAACTTAAGGTCTTTTCTTTTCCTTTTGCTTGTGTAGCTTGTTGCTCTCCTTCTACTTTTTCTTGCAAGGTGCCTATACATCTTGCTATCACCGTGCTGCTGCCCCACTTACCCCGGCCTCGCCCAGCCGTCCTGTTAGTTGGATCTATCACTGACCCATCTTCAACTTCGAGTTCCACCGTACTAACACTTCACTGGAGCCTCCCTCAATTTGTCGTGACCTTCGTCGCTCCCCAGTGGCTTACGACGGAACCCTAGCCTCGGCGCCCACCTCTGCAAGTTCAGCCGATCTCTGACCATTTGTAAGCTCCGTCAGCCTCCACGAGCTTCACCCGAGCTCCAGACCTCCTCACTCGCGAGTTGCCGAGCCTCCGCCTGGAGCCACCGCCTGGATCCGCCCGACCTCTGCCTCCGCCTAGTTTACTTGCCGACCTTCACCTCCATGAGCTCTCTATTGTTGTTCAGGCCGGTCGAGGCCGGATCCGCCCTGTCCTCAGGGAGCATGGGCGGATCTGGGCTGCCATGGTCTGGTGAAAAGAAAAAATGGCATGGGAGCGAGAGTGGGGAAAGACAGGAGAAGTAAAGTGATAAAAAAATAATAATAAAAAAATGAGTTGCTCTTATAAAAAAAAAAAGGGTTATTTTCTTGTTTCGATTTTCGATGAACTCATGACTTTACCGTGGCCATTTGCAGTTCCTTGAAAATGATAACGAAGATGGCGAACCAATGACTCTTCTGCAGCCAACCGTGGTTCTTCAAAGTCGGTGCTGAAAATAACGAATCCATGACTTCGCTGTTGTTACTCACGATCCCTCGAAGATGGTGATGAAATGGAGAATTCATGACTCTATTATGATCACCCATGAGCCCTCGAAGACGGTGAATCTTTGTTCCATCAATCCAACCTTTGGGCTTACACTTTAATTAGCCTTTAGACTCATACTCAGTCAACCTTTGAGCTCGTATCAGCCAATCTTTAATCTCACACTTAACTAGTTTTTGAGCTCGCATCCAACTCAGTCTTTGGTCTCGCATCTCAGCTAGCTTTCAGGCTTGCATCTCAGTCAGGTTTTGGACTTGCACTCAGCTAACCTTTAAGCTCACACTTAGTCAACTTTTGGATTCACATTCAAGTCAGCTTTTGGGCTTGCATTCAGCCAACCTTCAGACTTGCATGCAAGCCAGCCTTCAGACTAGCATTTCAGCTAGTCTTTGGGCTCGCACTCAGTCAACCTTTGGATTTGCATCTAGGTCAGTTTTCAGACAACACTTCAAAATTATATTTTACTCTTTAAATTATTGGTGGTGCTATCAAATTAAAAAAGTTAATTGCGACACACTTAAAGTCATTGATCACACTTCAACCTAGTCAACTCCAGAAGTCATTGATGACGCATCTTCCAAACTCAGCTAACTTAAAAATATTGACAATGCTTCAAATTAAACTGAATTAAGACATACTTGAACTCGCTTAATTAGTTAGCCATAACACCTTATTTAAACAAAGGCAACTGACCATACCCTCCAAGTTGTCAACCATATTTCAAATCTATACCCAACCCCCAAGCCGTTGATGATGTTATCAAGTCAATGGATTCAACCAATAATATGCTTAAAGTCGTTGATCATACTTCGAAGCTAATCAACCCCAGAAGTAGTTGATGACATATCCTTCAAACTAATCAGCCCCAGAAGCAGTTGATGACGCACCCTTCAAACTAAGTCAACCCCATAACCAATTGACGATGTGCTCTTCAAGGTAGTCAACTCCACAAGTAGTTGACGATATAGTTCTTTAAACTAGTCAACCCTAGAAGCAGTTGGTAAGATGTCCTTTAAGCTAGCTGACCCCAGAAGCAGTTAGCGATATGCCCTTTCAAGCTAGTTAATCCCGTAAGTAGTTAACACTGCAATCTTCAAGCTAGTTAATCCTAAAAGTAATTGATGAAACAATTCTGAAAGCTATATCCAATTTTATAAGCTATTGGTGACGATATCAAACCAAAAAGAGTTATCGTCTATGCCTTATTGGCTATGAAAATGCTTTAAAAAAAATAAAAAAGTTATCGTTTATACCTCATTGGCTATGAAAATACTTTAAAGTCAATGAAGTTATCACTAACACCTTATTGGCTAATAAAAATACTCTGACCTAAATAAAGTTATCATTCATCACTTATTGGCTAATAAAAATACTTCAAGTTATGAAGTTATCGTCGGTGCTCAAAGCTTCAAACATTTCTCATTTCCTTTCATGTCTCATCAGATGATGCCATCAATATTTGCCAAAAATTCAAGTCGATCTAAGTCAAACGCCATATGGTCTAGCGTAGGAGAAGCAAGGGCAGTAGCACACATTAAAATTTCTTCTCCACTCTTTCTATTTCTTTATTCTTTTTATGTTTTCTATAAGTCATATTAAAATTTATTATAAACTAAGGGCATACTCTTACTTAAGTCATGTATCATTTTTTAAAATTGATCAAATGCTTTCTTCTTTTCTTTTTTTGTCTCTATTTTATTAACTAAGTTTCTTATTTTAGGAGGTTCATGTCAATCATCGGGGAAATTAATAATAGAGGCTTGTGTCTATCGAAAATTATATTCCCACAACACTTGATAGTGCACTTTAAATCAAAATAAATCTTGATTTCTGATTCGAGATCACTCCTTGGGGTTTTTACTATCCCGAACCACCAAAATTGATCCCACAAAGCATGCATCATCAACTATTTCTACGGTTGACTAGCTTGAAAGGGCATGTCATCAATGGCATTTGAGGTTAACTAAGTGTAGCCAATGGCTTTGAGTGTATTGATATTTAACTTCTTTGATTTAGTAGCATTACCAATGACTTAGGGGATTGGGTATAGATTTGAAGTGTGACTGATAGTTTTGAGCTTATTGGTGATTAACTTCTTTGGTTTTGTAGCATCATCAATGACTTATGTGGTTGGGTATAGTTTTGAAGTATGTTTGATAACTTTGAGCGTATTGGTGATTAACTTCTTTAATTTGGTAGGTCAGTAACAGCTTGTGGGGTTGGGTATAGTTTTGAAGTATTACTAAAGGCTTTTGTAGCACACCCAATGAGATTTAGTTCTACCTTATTTAGTTATATTCGAATTAATTTTGATTTAGGTTAGAATGGTAATATAATCATTTGTTCATATCTTCAGAGTATTATTGAAGGTTTAGTACACCCAGTAAGATTTGGTTTGACCCTAGTTAGTCCTATTAAGACTAATACAGTTTGAATTCGAGTTTGATTTCATTTAGTTTGAGTCAAATTTGATCTTTTGTTGGACCTTTATCTGCATCTTGATGGATTTCAGTTCAAATTTAAGTTAATTTAGTTTAATTTGATTTTAGTTTAAGCTTAACCTGACTTGGTTCTGTTTTGACTTTGAGTTTGTCTCTTTAGTTTGGACTTGATTTAACTAAATTATGGTTTAATTTGAGCCTAATTTAGTTCAAATTAGATTTAATTTGAACTCAACTTGATTTTAAATTAACCCATCTCGAGTCTGATTAGCTTTGAGTCTGAGTTTATTTGATTTAAATTAACTCAATTTGAGTTTTAGTCCATTTTTTAATCAATTCAGGTCTATCTGAGTCAACTTGGCCTTTGTCCATTTGTTTTAATTGAATTATTTTACATTAATCAATCTGATTTGAGGGTCCTTGACTATTTATGAGCCGACCTTAAGTGTGCAAACTCAAGGGTTAGCTTAATTTGCAAACTCAAAAGCTAGCTTAGAGGTATAAGCCCAAGAACTAACTAAGTACGAGTCTGAAGACTGGCCTAGATGCAAACTTGAAGGCTGGTTGAATGCGAGCTTGAAGGCTTACTGAGGTGCAAGCTCGAAAGCTAGTTGATTGTGAGCCCAAAGGGTAGTTAAGTGCGAGTCTGAAGGTTGACTAAGGTGTGAACCCAAAGGCTGACTTATATGTGAGTCCAAAGGTTGGTTAAGATTTGAGCCTGAAAACTAGTTAGATACAAGCTCAAAGATTAACTTGGATGCGAGCTTGAAAACTAGCTGTGTGCAAGTTCAAATGCTGGTTGAGGTGCGAGCCCAAAGGCTGACTTGGATATGAGCCTAAAGGTTGACTGAGTGCAAACCCAAAGCTATCTGAGTGCAAGCCTGAAAGCTAGTTAAGTGCGAGCCTGAAGGCTGGCTCAATGCAAGCTCGAAGTCTTGCTTAGATGAAAGCTCGAAGGCTAGCTAAGTACTAGCCCAAAGGCTGACTTGGTGTAATGAGGATTCACCATTTTTGAGGGGGGCATGGGTGGTTGTAGTAGTATTGAGGATTCACCATATTTGACGAGCCACGAGTGGCTATAGCAATGTCAAAAGTTTGCCATTTTCGAGAGGCCGCAAGTGGTCGAAAGCAATGTTGAGGGTTCACCGTCTTTGAGCGGGTTGTGGGTGGCTATAGCAATGTCGAATATTCGCTATTTTCAAGAGGCCGTGGGTGACCGCGACAATGTTAAAAATTCACCATCTTTGAGGGGGGCCGCAAGTGGCCGTGAGCATGAAGCTAACCGATTCCTCCTTTCTCCTCATCTTCTCCTCCGATTTACCTCCTTTCTTCACTTTCTGTATTTTTTTACCAACTCAACTATTTGTTAATTTGTTGACCACAAGTTTTTTTCCTCCACGTGGCCTTGCTTTTTTTAACTAGAAGCCCCCCTTTTTTAGTTGAAATTTCTTTTTTTTTGGGCTATAGCTTTCTTTATTTCTATCTTATATTTTTTCCAAGTATTTCTACTACCAATTTAGCGTCGCTATAGCTAAAATTAGCACTAAAAACTCATTTGTGATGCTAATAAAGTACCACGTAAAACAATATTGTGAATATTCGTGTCGCTAAAAAAACACTTCTAATGAGCAATGGTGGTGCTACTTAAGTGTCATTATTAATCAAAATTATCGTTGTTAATAGTCATTTGTGATACTAATTTTTAGCATAGCTACTATAGCTATAGTAGTGGCACTATAGTAGCACCACTAATGGACACTATAGTAGTGGTGCTAAAAATAACGCCAACACTGTAACTATAGTAGTGGTGATATTTTAGTGCCACACCATTATTGCCACTACTATAGTACCACTAGTAGTTGAAGAAATTCAACAAGTAGCATAGATGGTTACAGAAATCTGAATTCATCCATGAAATATATAAGTTATAAAAAAAAAATGACATATTAAGATCACACAATCAACACATAATTACAATGAGGATATAAAAAAAACTTGTAATTTTATTAATTAATGATTGGACATTTCAATTTTTATAAATAGTGATAAAAGAGAACCAACATAATATGAGAAAAAAAGCACTAGATTCTAGAAGAACATATCGGGCAAACCTAATCATGTAATCAATCATTTGATCAACTATGACTTCAACATTTGATAATTCTGATATTTTATAAAATGGCTCAAATGCGTTTTGCTTTAAAGTATCGTTAAGATCCTACAAAAATGATATAAATCAATCAAAGTTGGAATAAAAAATTATTTTCTGAAAAAAGACATCTTATATATAGCAATACAAATATTGTTGTCATTCAGCAAAGAAGCAACCAACAGTACTAATGTTCTACATTCCGAAGAGTTAAAAACTTAGTGAGGTAATTTGCTATTGTTGTTGGCATGTTTATATTATTTCTAGGTGATGGAAACAAAATGAAAAATGTGAAAAACGACCATAGAGAATGTGAAAAGCAAGAACTTTTAGTTTGGAAACTACTTTGCCTGATCTCTTCAAGTTTTCTCATGCATTGATCAAGTTGTTGGATATGAGCATCTACTTGCATCAAATGAATTAGACATCATAATTTTGTGTCAAGGAACATCTTGATCAAGTTACAAGCAACAATATTCCGTCCAAGGGCATGAGGTACTAAGCAAGGGATAGCAAATCTTTAGTAAATGATAGAAATTTCAGGTTGATGTTTGTAAGATACCCATACTACTGTCAGTTTCAAATGTGCATGTCAAACCCAACCAGAAGCCTCTTAACTATGCCTTGTTGATTGCTAAACTTTAAGTGGCAGTGTATTTGTATCTCAAGCCGAAACCACCAAGCTAGTAGACATACTTTTCTACAACCACGAAAATGTTGCAAGGCATCTAGCTAGAAATTAGTTCTTAATATGTTAATCTAGATAAAAAAACTGATGAAGGTGCAATAAAAGCAACATGTGCTAGCAAGGTTTGTGAAGTTTTGCTGGACATAGTAGTAACCAAATTTGAAAGAAGGACCAGAAAATTTAGTATCATCATCAGACATATACTTCAAAACAAATCCTCATACTATTGAATATTAATATAAAACAAGGCCTTTTTTATGAGAGAAATTTAGGTAGAATACCTCAGGTGTCATATATCTATATGTTCCAGTTTCTACTATCAAAGACCAGCCTAATTTACAAACCGTGACAAACCGAAGTCTACTGCTTCCATGATACCTACATAAATGTTCCAGAGTAAATAATTGATTTGCAAAAAGAGAACTATACAAAACAATGTTAAATGCATGTATTAGGCTATGCTATCTCAAAACTCACAAATCTACAAACTATCTAGATGTAATCTTCATTTCTATTTACAGCAAACTCCATGAGTCTCAAACTGACTTAAATACTAAGGTAAAATCAAATGTTTGATATACAAGAAAATCAGACAAAAGAATTTTATGCATTATTGAAAGTATAGTGTGAGATTTAAACACCAAAATACTTTAATAGGAAGGAGTATTACCTTACTTGTAGCAATTGCAAAATCAAGTTCATTAGATGCTTAGTATCCTGATAAAACAAATGCAAATTTGATTATTCTTGAGGGGTAAATTCCTACTAAACAAGAAATGTCTATATCAACTAGAAACAATGAATAATTACATGGCATGCCGACAACAAAAACTAGAGTATCACATCGAAACAATAAGGGAGGAACTTTATTGTAGAAAAGGAACATGTTAAGAAATTGTAAAGCAGATTATAAATTTATAGTGTACCACCAAACACAATCCTAATAGATGGAAGATTGTGAACAACATAAGTTAATTCCTGGGGTTTTATTGACTCAAAGTTGCTTTTCTGGGTAAAATGGTTGGTTGGTTGAATTATGCAAAACAATTTTTTGTGCTACACTTGCGAATAACCAACATAACAAGCCTAAACATAAAGCCTGAGGGTCCGTTTGGTTCCGAATCAAGGTCAAGGTCAAGGTTAAAAGAAGGACTAAAGTGTAAAAAAATAATGTGGTCAAAATTTTAGTGTTTGGTTATTGATCTGACTAGCGAATTGTTTAAATTTTTTCTGGACCATTTTACCCTCAGCTCCTGTTGTGGTTTAGGGTTTTGTGCACAGTACGCGAGGCGAGCAGCTTTGGCGGCGCGAGCGCAGCCCGCGAGGAGCTCACCTGGGCAGCTCACGCGGGGAGCTCGCATGGGGAGCTCACGAGGTAAGCTCGCACGAGTAGCTCGGGCGGCGAGCTTGCGCTGGCCTCTAGCGCCCAAGGGCATTTTAGTCATTTTCCACTTAAAATTTAATTTAATTATATAATGTTAGGCTGATCAAATTTTTAGTGTTTGGATGATAAACCGGTCATCCAGGATGATCCTGACCTTGGTGTAGAAACAAACGACCCTGAATGAAGAGATGACATCATGGTTCAATGCTCCAGGGCATTGATTAGTATCAATTTTCATATTCATGATTCAAATTAAAACTATGATTGATATATATAAATATTGTTAAATATTATCTTAATCATATCCGATCAAACATTATAAAAAAAAAAGAAAAGATTGAAAACTCTAGCAAACCCTAGAATCAAAGCATCTCTCTCAAATAAAAAATAAAATAATCTAAATAAAACATCAATATCTCTCCTCCGGTTAATGATCCTTGTAGCTTAAATTACAAGAAACATAGAAAATGAATACAAAACTCTGATATCTAACTAATCCCAAAGCAATTTAAGAATCCACCAATTTTCCAAGCCCATAAACGAGAAAAGATCGAAAGCCATAAGATCAAAACAGATCAAATCCTGATCAAATCCTGATCTAGACAATAAAGCCCTTCACATAGCTTAATTCAAAGAAAATACTGAAAAACAAGAAAACAAAGCACAATCAAATCATATCTGAAACATCCAACATTGGGATCTAATCAAATCAGACCAAAAAGAGCTGACCAATCGAAACCCTGGCGAGGTACCTCGACGTCATGCGGTGGAGAAAAGCCTTGGCTGGTTCTGGTGCATTTGGACATCAACGCCAACGACTTTAGAGCCCCATGTGGCGCCAAACAGTGAGAATGATGATGAGCTCTCTCCTACTTGCTTCCCAATCTCCAACATGGCTCAAGATTTGGCACTGAGCTTCGTGGGAGAGAGAGAAAGAGAGAGAAGAAATGGAGAGAGCGGAGGGGAGGGGGTGTTTTTATAGGGTGAATATTTGTTGCTTGGAGGAGGACAGGTTGGAGGTGGAGGAGAAGAAGGAGAAGGAAGCCCGCTCATGCTTCGACCAGATCTGGTGCTCTCGAAACTACTCTGCCAAGTTCGACCACCTTTGAACCTAGGTCAAACCCACAACCTTCAATTCTCAGCTTCCTCATCCCACGCAGAGCAAATCTGAACCGGCACAAAAGAGGCCTATTTTTAAATATTGGCATGTGAGCGCCGGTAATACTAAATTAAGGTTGAGAAAGCTCTGAGCTTTTCCGACACTAATTTGTTAGTGCCAGGAGAACTCTCTTTCCCAGTGCTAATTTGTTAGTGTTAGGAAAACTCAGAGCTTTCCTGACATTATTTAATTAGCATCACGAAAACTCGAAATTACAGGTACTAAATAATTAGTATTTCAATTGATAATGTATTGGCAACGCTTTTAATAACGTTAGATAAAAAATGCTATTGAACCAAATTGTTGTAGTGTGGCACCAAAACCTTTATCTCTGCCATCGAGACCACTTCCTCATCCCGCAATTTCTCCTATTCATCCTCGTTTTTCTTCTCCACTCAATTTCACCTTACTCCCACCTTCACCTTCTTCTTCACCATAGCTGGCTTCACCACCCTTCTCATTCTTCTCTGCCTCCCATTGTGATAAGAAAGGGGCAGATCTGTTTGTGGGTGATGACACATGATCGTGCATAGTGGACTACGAGCAACTTGGAAGCGATAGAAGCAACCCTCATCCGGAAACTTTGAAAGGTAGTGTGAGAGGCAGTTTGGGCAGCCCTTCTCCAGTGGTTTAGGTAGCACGAGGCAATGAAGCCACCTCTCTTCAACGGCTTGGAGCAGTGCTTAGCAACACGGCAGAGTTTGCCGTGCGGAAGAGGTAGGAAGCCACAGGTGTCGCGGGCTGGAGGAGCTTCAGGCCAATGGCAAGGGGCGGCTTTTGGCGAGGAGGATGATCTAGCCAGTGGAGCTAGGGTTGTGTGTGCGCGAATGCAAGTGAGATAGCGGAGGCATCCTGGGCTGAAGGCGAAGGTGTTCTGGCCGGAGCAGCAGCAGAGCTTTGGGTCGATGGCGCAGTGAGGGTTGGCGAAGCTAGGGTTCCAGCATGGTGCAGGGAGGCTGCCATGGTCCATAATTCCAGCGAGGAGAGCATAGGTGACGGCGATTCATGCCGCGGTGTGGCTACGTGGGCATGGAACAGAAAGGAAGAGAAGAAAAATAGAAAGGTGAAAGCAGAGAAGAGCTTAACCTTTTTTTTGTTCATTTCTTCTTTCCTGTTGTTGACTTGTAGTTGATTTCTTTTCTCCACTTCCTGATCCCTCTTTTTTTTATAGGTCAATGAGTTTATATAGAATTTGAACAGGAGTTGGGTTGGAAACGATTTTTTTTATTTGAATTTGAATGATAAATATGGATGTAAATAGATATGAGTATGACTTATGTTGAGTTTGGATGGGCTTATAAAGATATATGGATAAATTTATTTATTATAGATGATGATAATTTGAAAAGATACTGAAATTATAGAAGAGTTATTTATAATTTTTTCCGAAAAATTAGACCAAATTATAATTTTATAATTTTCAGGGGACCTTCTTGTAAAAAAATTTTATTTATAAGGTATTGAAACTTTTAGGGTACATTTTGAACAAAATTTGGATTTATTCATAAATAAAAAATTTGAGTAACTTATTTGTAAAAAATTAAAATTCTAGAAGCTTATTTGTAAATATAAAATTCTGGAGGGGTTTATTTGCAAATCCTAAATTTTGTGGGATTGATTTGTAATTTTAGAATTTATTGGTCTTTTTTATAAAAATTCCTATTCCAAGGCCTATTTATAAGAAAAATCTAGCCAAAAATTTATTTATAAAGATTTATTCAGTTTAGAGACTTATTTGTAAAATTTTTGCATTTTGTCATTTTGGCCCAGATTTTAGATAAATTTTGGACCCAATTTTGGTTCAAATATCCAATCCACTTAGCCCATTTTGGTTTGAGGCCGAATTTCTTAAGAATTTATATTCAAATTAAGCTTAATTTTCGGCCAAACTCAGAAGCGATTTAAGTCTAACTGAGGCTCATATTTGGTCATGATTTAGTGGTATATAAGTCTCAATTTTAATTGTATTTCAATTAAATTTGATTGAGGCAAAAGTCATCTCAAACACATATATTTGTATAGAAGAAAAAAGTTTATTTAGTTTAAATAATAATGGATTTAGTTTACATTGTTTGGGCCATACCCATTTTTGAATTGAATTTTGTTCCTATCGGATTTGATTATTCAATTAATTACTTAACTTTTTGAGACAGAAAAAAATAATGTTAATGAAGAGATATGCTTTTTCATTTTAAATTATTTCTATTTCTGAATAGACACTTCAAATATTATAAAAAAGGGTCTAGAAGTTCATTATCCATTCACTTGTAATACTTTCTATTTTCTTCAAATATTCTTGCTTTCTATTTGCTTGTAATTCTTGCTTTGTAATAGGTCTTGGATTATAGCCATATACGTTTTTTCTATCAAGCATTGTATCTTTGAGGTAGCTTCCAAAGCTAGTATGCAACAATTGTGGGGAAATGCTACTCTAGAATGAGACTTTTTAATAGCCTTGCTTAACAAATTTCTCTTTTCTATTACTTTCTCCATTTCTATTTATTTTTCAAGTATTGTTTATAAGAGTTCTAGAGTAGGCTTCTTCTCTAATGGAAACTACTATCATCAAATCTCAAGAAGTGAAGAGGTTGCAGAAATTCAGTGGACTTAACTGCAAGCATTGGAATCTCAAAATGATGCTTGAACTCGCTCTTACCAAAGTTGATTATGTACTAAATAACTCTTATCCATCGACAGCAACTAATGAAAAGGAGCTCGTAACTTCTCAAAAAAGTGGCTCGATAATGACTATGTTTATAAATTCATAATCTTAAATTCTATGGGCAATTCACCTTTTAATGTCTTTCATCAACACAAAACTGCCTACAATCTGTGGAAAGCACTCTAAAAATGATACACTAAAGAGGATGCGGGCAGTAAATCCTTTTTTATTAAGAAGTTTGATGATTACAAGCCTATTTGATCAAATAAATAAACTCAATGATGTTGCTATCTAATGTGTTGATACGAGTGAACCAATCTCAAAGACCTTCCAAGTTTCAATAATTATTGAAAAACTTCCTCATTCATGAAGGGATTACCAAAAGGTGTTGAAATATAATAAGAAATCTCTGAGTTTGGATGAACTTCTTCAACATATTCAAATTGGGTTTAAGGCAAGGAATCATGATATACTTGATAACCAAAAATAGAATGTCGAGGAAAAATTTTCAAATAAGAATGGCTCTTTCAAGAGAAAAAAAGAAGTCTTCAAGGGAAAGATGAACAAGAAAAAAACCTTGGATCCTTGTTATATAAGTGACTAACAAAGATGTATATTGCTAAAAAATATTTTTCTGTAAAGGAAAAAGATGGAGGCCAATGTGACACAAGAGAAAGACATGGTAGCCATAATCTCAAACATAATGGTTGTTGAAAATAACAATGGATGGTGGATTGATTTACGTGCTACATGCCACATGACGCCACATAAGGAGACATTCAAAACCTATGAAGAAGCTAATGGAAAAAGTATCTCCATGGCAATAATTATTATTGTATTGTATTGAGAGCTGTTACTGTGCAAGTTCTTCTTTCTTCAGGACAAGTACTAACTCTCAAAGATGTTATTCATATTCCTAGACATAGAAAAAGTTTAATCTTTATTAGAAAATTGGATGATCATGGGTTCAAAGTTATGTTTAATTCCCAAAAGGTGAACATATCAAAGAGGGGGTTCTTTATTGGGAAAAGTTATGCCAATGTACATAGTCTTATTAAGTATTAATAAAGATTTTTGTGATTCTTCTTATTGTTGAGAATGATAATCATTTATGGCATTATAGATTAGGACATGTAGGAAGAAATATTATGCATAATATGATTTTAATAGTTATATTTTTTAAAATTTCATCTATTTTAACTATTCATAATTTTGAATGTTGTGCACAAGCTAAGATTGTTAACTTTTTTTAAAACTTGTTATTAGATCTACTTCATTATTAGAGCTTATACATACCGATTTATGTGATAATAAGGAATATTTAACTAGAGGAGGAAAACACTATTTTATGACTTTTATTGATGATTTTTCTAAGTTTTCTTATGTTTATTTACTTGGAACACAAGATGAGACTTTTGAAAATTTCAGAATTTTCAAAGAGGAGATAGAAAATAAAATAACGAGAAAGATTAAAATATTAAATTCTAATAGAGGAAAATTTCTATGTTCTAAATTTATTTCTTTTTGTAAGAATTATGGTATTGTTAGAAAATCTTTTACTCCTAATTCATCTCCTCAAAATGGAGTTGCAGAGTAAAAAAAATTGTACTTTATTAAAAATAGTTAATGCTATGCTTATACATTCTAAATGACCAAATATCTTTTGGGGAAAAAACTTTGTATACTACATATTACATTTGTAAAAAAATTATACATACATCTTATGATCGTTCTCCTTATGAATTACTATGTGCTAAAAAGCCTAATATTAACTACTTTAAAGTTTAGGATTGTGTTGCTTATGTTCTAAATGTTACTAAAAAGATATCAAAATTAAGAAGTAAAGCTATCAAGTCAATTTTTCTTGGATATGCTAAGCAAAATAAAGCATCTAGGTTTCTAAATTTGCGTACTAATTCAATTTTTGAATTTATGATTAAGCATTTAACTATTAAAGATGCTGATAGAGTAGATTTACCAAAAGTTTTACTCCTTGAATTACCTATTGATTCATAATCTTCATCTATTACTTATGATATTAATAGTGATATTTCAAATAACAATGCATGTATTTTTGAGAATAGGCCTATTGAATTAAGGAGGAGCAAAACTGGAAGAATAAAAAAGAACTTCGGATTTGATATATTCACTTAATAGTAGAAGAGGATCCAAAGAACTTTCAATAGGCTATTTCTCTAAAAGATTTTCATCTATGGAAGCAAGTTATGGATGATAAGATGAAGTCTATTTGTGATAATAAAAGTTAAACTTTAACAACTCTTCCTCCAAATACCAAACTTTTGGGCTGCAAATGGATTTTAAGGAAGAAACTTAAAACTAATGGTAGTATAGATAAATATAAAAAAATGTTTGTAATTAAGGATTTTAACCAAAAAGAAAGCATTAATTATTTTGAAATTTATTCTCATATTGCTAGAATCATAGTTATTAAAATAATGTTTGCAATTGCCTCCCCATACAAACTAGAGGTACACTAAATGGATGTGAAGATAGCCTTCCTCAATAGTGAACTAGATGAGAAAATTTATATAAATTAACCTGAAGGTTATGTTGTTCAAGACGAGGAAAGTAAGGTATGCAAACTTAATAAATCTTTACGTGATCTTAAACAAGCTCGAAGACAATGGTTTACCAAATTCAATATTAAAATTGAGAAATTTTGTTTTACTAGTTCTATTGTAGAAGAATGTGTTTTTATTAAGTGCACTATTAATTATAATAGTTTTATTTTAACACAATCACACTATATTGAAAAGTTGTTAAGAAAATTTAGTTATATTGACTATTTGCCTAGCAAAACAACTATTTCACCACATTATTTATTATTGCCTAATATGGTGCACCTATTGAACAAGAAAAGTATGTCAAAATTATTGGTAGTCTAATTTATATAATTAATTATACTAGACATAATAATATATGTGTAGTGGGTATTTTGAGTAAATTTACTAGTAATCCTATCTTAAAACATTAGAAAGAGGTAGACAAATTAATGAGATATTTAAAATTTACTAGCATTATGGTTTACATTATAATTATTTTAATTATGTTTTAGAATGTTATAGTGATGCCAATTGGGCTCCCAATAAAACTATTTTTGAATCTACTAGTAATTAGTTTTTTTACTATTGGTAAAGCTATTATTGCATGGTTTTCTAAAAAGTAATCTTGTGTTGCATTATTCTCTATAGAATCTGAATTTATTTCCATGTCACTTGCATGTAAAGATATTTTGTGATTTAAAAAAATTATGAGGCATGTTCCCTTTATTGGAAAACATAAGGGATCTATCACATTATTTTGTGACTGCTATTTGTAATACAAAAAAAATACGAGAATGAGCAATAATAGTAAACATATTGCTATGAAATATAATTACATCAAAGATATTGTAAAAGAGAGCAAAGTTATTCTTGGACACTTATTGATAAATCAAATACTTGCAAATCCTCTAGCAAAGCCCTTATCAGGAGAGAGGATATTTGAATCAATAAGGGGCATGAGACTATTACTGATAGATAGGTACCTTAATTAGATCCACTCTATCGTATTGGTATCAATCATTATTGAAAACTATATGCACGAGAGATTGGTCTATCCAAATAAAATCTCATATCTATTGCATGTTATTTTACAACAGAAAGGATGAACTTAAATATTCTTAATACATTGAAACTTATGTGAGGTGATAAAGCAGTTGTAGACATTTTCTGATGAACCTACCTAAGCAAGTAGGAGGTGAGGCCACCCCTATAGCTTACCATTGATAAGATCTCAAGAGTACTTGCTAAAAGGGATAAACTCATGGACGAGTACACAAATTGCACTAACACTAACACAATAAGAACCATTGTAGATTGACATGGTTAATTATGAATCATGCTTTATATAATAGTCCAAGATTATGAGAGCATAAAAATATTATTATTATATTATTATTAGATAATAAGTAGGACAATATTATAATATTTAAAATATTATCTAATAAGAATATTATTAATTATTATTTAAAATTAAATAATTAATGTACATAATATTATGACTTTAATAAAGTCAAGAGATAATATTATTATGCATATATATTTGTGTGGAAGGAAAAAGAAAGTTTTTTTTAGTTTGAATGATAATGAATCTAATTTATGTTGTTTGGGCCAAACCCATTTTGAATTAGATTTTATTCTTATTGGATTTGATTATTTAGTTAGTTACATAACTTTCCGAGAGAAAGAAAATAATGTTAACAAAGAAATGTGTCTCTTTATTTTAAATTATTTCTATTTCTAAACAAACACATTATATATTATAAAAAAGAGTCTAAAACTTCATTATCCATTCACTCATAGTACTTTTTGGTTTCTTCAAATATTTTTGCTTTCAAATATTGATTCTAGAGATTTCTTTCTTTAGAATAGGTCTTGGATTGCAGCCATATAGCCTTTTCTTGTCAATAATTATATCCCTATTGTAGCCTTCAAAGCCAATTTGCAATAGTTGTATGGAAGTATTACTCTAGAGAGAGACTTTTCAGATCACCTTAGTTGATAAATTTCTCTTTTCTATTACTTTTTCTAATTTTATTTATTTTTTAGGTATTTCTACAGTATCCTGACCGTTGCAAAAAAGAGCCTAAGCATCTAAGATGATCTTGGTTTCCAGAGAAGCTCGATAATGCTCTCAAAAGGTGTTAGTTCTAGAATAGATCTCCACAATTGTTGATGCTAGTGACTACTACTAGTACATGACGAGATAACTAGAACTCATCTCATTGATCTAGTCTCTCTATTTTTACGTGATTATTGTGGCTTAATTTTCACTTTATGTATTCTCGAAAAAAAAAAAACCACTTTATGGTTTCAGCGTGGATCTTGAACAACAGGACTGCCAGGAGGCCTAGAACACAAAGCTTCTTCGTGCCAACACAATTGGTCACATCCTTTATGATTTTGTTAATGGAAAGCTTGTAAGTTTGTGATAAAGAATAAAAAATCATTCTTGTCTATAGAATAATAAATTTTGATATAGATAAAAAAAGCAATACACTTGTTTATTTTTAGGGTCACAATATAGCACACTGACAAAACTTAGATTTGTATTTGAGCAGAATGTGATAGTGAGGCTGTCAAAAAATACATTTCAATGCTAAGTGCCATAGTTAAACTGCAGGTTAATAATAATTGGCCTTCTAATTCTCATAATATTTCTTTAATACAATGTCCACATTGTCTAATAATAGAACTTCTGAACTCAAGCAGAACTATGGCGCCTACTCCAAATACAATCCAACCAACATCGTTCATAATATGATTAAACTAGTTGGTGCCAAAAACAAAGTGATTGACTTGTCAAAGAACAAGTGAACAGATATGGTTAGCTAAATCAGTCTTTTTTTTTTAATGTTTTACAATATCCTAACTTTGTTATTGGAGAATTTGATAAGTTTAGAACTTGTATTGCATTAGGTTGGGTTGAATGGCATGGTCAATGAGCTCTACAAGGAGAAGTGCAACCGTGTGATTAAATGGAAGATGAACTACTTCTTGACACTCAATGACAGAGGAATATCATCAAAACTAGGTTTTTGAAGAAGTTCTCATTTTTTAATAATATTTATTTAAAAAATATATAAATTCAGGATTTTTGATTGAAGAGATATTTTATGAAAAATATTATATGAAGTGGTGCATCTTTTAGGGGATTCATTGTACTTATTTTTTAGTAAATTCATACTTTGAAAAGGTGTGCATGAAAAGTCATCTATGTATCTATAAATATAAGTGTTCTATAAAGGAAAAGGAATGACAATTCAAGTTAATTCAAAGTATCTTTTCAGAAGAAAGATTTCTTCTCTATCCAAAGGTGAATTTCTTTATTTCTCTTCTAATTTATTAGTGAACTCCATTAGATTAAAGAGTTTACTTAACATCTCCATGATAGATTCCTCGAAAGTATTGAGCAATACACTATTTCTCGTAGTGGATTCCTAGAAGGATATGTGTGCCAACCCATTGCGTTCTAGCAACAACTCCTCCACCATCATCATCCTATTATTTCTAGTGTCAAGAAATATTAGAGCCTGAGGTTTAACTTATATTATATAGGTTAGGTCCTTGATCTTCATGACTTACAGGCAACCCCAATGACAAGTACATGTTGAAGCAACTCCAACTTGTGAACGAGATCTTTATGATATCAAGTTGGATGAGTTAGGAAGATAGGTGCAACAATGTTAAGAGTATCTCATCAATATGAAAGAGCACCTATGAATAATGATGTTCATCATGAACCAAATCAAGATCCTTCAGAGGATGTTAATCCTTTTCACTGTGCATATCATCAAGTGAAGAATATCATCAACGACATACTTGTAGGGAACGTAATGACATTCATTGAGATACTAACATGAGGGTTGATATTCTTGAATTTGAAAGAAAAATTCAACCTAATGAGTTCATTGATTGGCTATCTTCAACATTATTTCTCTAAACTCTACCATTTCACTTAAGGAACTCTTTCTATTGAATAATATACTAAAAAGTTTGATTATCTTCTAATGCAATGTGGATCTCTGAATTGAAGTGAAAACCATTCCATGCTTTTTAGGTGGTCCACAGCTCAAGATTCAAGATGTTGTCCAACTTTAGCCTTATTAGATATATGATGATGTTTTTAAACTTGCACTAGATATGGAGAAGCAACATGAGACTAGGAGGACTACTAGTAGTCCAAGTCCAAACTATAGGACTGTTGCTAACTGGGAGAACAACTCATTTCCTCGATTCTCTCTCACTCCTCTAGTAGCACCAAAAACATCCACTCCTTCTTTAAAGCAAGGCAATACAACATCAAGTCGGCCACGACCACCAACTTTAAAAACTATACAATATTATTGGTGTCAAGGCTTTGGGCATATTAGCTTTGAATGTCCAAATCGCACAACTATGACTTTTACGGAGACTAAAGAAGAGGATTATATTGATGAAGGCCTCATATTTTATGAGGAACCAAAGAAAGAGGAAGAA
Source organism: Trichopus zeylanicus subsp. travancoricus (assembly GCA_005019695.1). Taxonomy (NCBI): domain Eukaryota; kingdom Viridiplantae; phylum Streptophyta; class Magnoliopsida; order Dioscoreales; family Dioscoreaceae; genus Trichopus; species Trichopus zeylanicus. Next base: position 42,168 of record RXID01015130.1, read on the forward strand.
ATAACTTATGCTGATAGTGGAGAGTCTCTTGTCATTCAACAAGCCTTAAACTTAACTATTTTAAAGGAGGACAAATGGCTTCGCAACCACATCTTCCACACTCGATGTTCATCTCATGGTAAGGTACAATGTCATCATTGATGGTGAAAGTTGTAAGAATGTCATCTCATCAACTATAGTGACCAAACTTCATCTCAAAACAAAAGCACATCCTTCTCCTTACAAACTATCTTGGCTACAAAAGGGAAATGAGGTCAAGATTACCAAGAGAAGTCTTATTTAATTTTCTGTTAGCAAATACTACAAAAATGAGATTTGGTGTGGTATCATCCCCATGGGTGCATGCCATCTATTTCTAGGTCATCCTTAGCAATATGATCATAAGGCAATCCATGATTGCTTCAAAAATATATATACTTTTACTAAAGATAGAGCAAAGATCATTCTGACCTTGTCAAAGATTGATAATTCACTCAAATCATCTAAGAGTAGCAATTATCTTTCTAAGTCAAAATTTTTAAAGGAGTTCCAAGAGCCAAATGAAGCATATGCATTAGTGGCAATTGAAGAAAACAAGGTGAATCAATTTATCCCTCTAACTCTCCAACATTTATTTGAAGATTTCGAAGATATCATTCTAGAAGAGATTCCCCCTAGCCTCTCTCCTATGAGAGATATTTAACACCAAATTAATCTTATACCAAGAGTCATTCTTCCATATAAAGCTTCTTATCATATGGATCCAAAAAGCATGAGGAACTTCAATGACAAGTAGATGCATATATTGAGAAAGGCTTGGTACGAGAAAGCATGAGTCCTTGTATTGTATCTACTCTTCTTGTTCCAAAGAAAGATGACTTGATGATCTTGGAGCTATCAAATAGTTGAGAGGTAAACAAATTACTATCAAATACCACTTTCCTATTCCATGACTTGATCTTCTTGATCAACTACGTGGGGCTACTATCTTGTCCAAAACTGATCTATGAAGTGGCTACCATCAAATTTGAATAAAGCTAGGTGATGAATGGAAGACAGATTTTAAGACAAGGAATGGCCTTTATGAGTAGATAGTCATGTCATTTGGATTGTCCAACACATCAATCACTTTCATGTGTCTTATGAACCAAATTTTCAAGCCATTTATTAGTCATTTTGTCGTCATTATTTTAATAACATACTCATCTGTAGCAAAGATATTAACGAGCATTTGGTGCATCTTTGACAAGTTCTTCAAGTCCTCAAAGATCAGAAGCTCTATGCAAATTTGAAGAAGTACAGATTTTTGACAAATAGTTTGATCTTCTTGGGTTATGTTGTCTCAATAGAAGGCATTAAAGCTAATCTAAAGAAAATTGATGCTATCATAAGTTGGCCCGCACCTAAAAATCTTTGAGATATTTGGAGTTTCCATGGATTGGTCACTTTCTATTAAAGATTCATCAAGGGGTTCTTTTCCCTTGTTGCCCTAATTACAAAGCCCTTAAAAGGTGGATCATTCAAGTGGAGCAATGAAGCCCAAACAAGCTTTGAGCTCATCAATAAGAGAATGTTTGAAGATCCAATCCTTGCGCTGCCCAATTTTGACAAAGTTTTTGAAGTTGATTGTGATGTATCTAAAATTGGCATAGGAGGAGCTATGCTAAGCCAAGAAAGTAAACCTATTACATATTTCAGTAAGAAGTTTAATGAATCTCATGAGAACTAATCTACCTATGATAAAGAGTTCTATACTATTACTAGAGCTCTATTTTATTATTGGTACTATCTTATTCCTAAAGAGTTCGTCCTATTTTCTAATCATGAAGCATTAAAATATATCAATGGCCAATAAAAACTCAATAGTCAATATGCCAAATGGGTTAAGTCCATATAATCTTATACCTTTGTTATCAAATACAAGGTAGGACCTCAAAATCAAGTAATAGATGTTCTCAGTCACCGACATTCTCTCCTTCATACTATGCAAATTAATGTTGTTGAATTTGAAGTTATTAAAGAAACTCTACAAGAAGATCCTTTGCCAAAATTTGGTTAGAGTGCACTTAAGGCCCTTATAATCAATTTTTGCTAGTAGATGACTATTTCTTTAAAAATAACATGCTTTGTATTTCATCATTGAGGAAGCACATGAAGGAAGTATTGGAGGACATTTTGCAAGAGCTAAGACATTGGCTGTTGTCCAAGAAAGATTCTATTAGTTGCATATTTGTCGAGATATTTCTCACTGCATCAATCAGTGTCAACCATGCCATATAGCTAAAAATTATAATCAAAATATTAGATTATATACTCCTTTACCAGTACCAAAGGATCCATGGTTGGACATTAGCATTGACTTTATTCTTGGTCTTCCAAAAGCACAACAAAACAAAGACTATCATGGTGATGGTTGATTACTTTTCCAAGATGGCTTATTTTGTACCTTGCACAAGATGCATCTCACATCACAGACCTCTAGTTCATGGAGATAGTGAGACTTTATGGAATCTCCAAAACAATCACTTCAGATCAAGATGCAAAGTTCATGGGACCCTTTTGGTGTAGCTTATGGAGGAAGTATGGGAGTGAACTCAAATTTAGTGCATCTCATTATTCCTAAATCAATGGACAAACAAAAGTTGTCAACTGAACTTTGGGAAAGATTCAACGAGGTCTTGTTGGTGACAAGATTCTCCAGTGGGATTCAATATTGACTCAAGTAGAATTTGTATATAATAAGTCAATTAGCCAAACTACTAGTTTGACTCTATTTAAGACAGTCTAAGGGCAAAATCCTCTAAGTCCATTAGATTTGGTCTCCATCTCTACTGTCAAATATTTTCAGTGGTGATGCTAAAGAATGTGAAAAGCAAATCAAGTAAATTCATCAACAAGTTCACAATCAAATAGAGAAGCCCGAGACAATGCCAATAAGCACCATTAACCGTCATCATTCAAAATAGGAGACCTAGTGTGGATTAATCTCAACAAGGAACATTTCTCTCGTAGTTGATATAGTAAACTTAATCCAAGAGTTGATAGCCCTTTCACGATTCTTAAGAAATTTGGTGAGAATGCATACTAAATTGATCTTTCTACTACCTATGGTGTCTCACCAATTTTTAATGTGTCAAACTTTTCACCCTATTATGAAGATATAAACTTGGGGATAAGTTTCGCTCAATCGGAGGAAAATGACACTAGTATCATCATCTAACCAAAAAAACTAGGTTTTCAAGATGTTCTCTTTCTAATAATTTTTTTTTAAAAAATGTACATTTAGGATTTTAGTTAAGTTTATGAATAGATGTTTAATGAAAAGGTGTGATATGAAGTGATGCATCTTTTAAAGGATTCATTGTACTTAATTTTTAGTATATTCATGAACCTTTGAAACTACACATGAATAGGTATATATGTACCTGTTTAAGTAGACTTTGAAGCTCTATGCTGAATTTAAGTTGGACTTGTAATGAGCTAAATTTAGATATTGGATTTGAGCCCCAATTTGGATCAAAGGCTAAAATAAGATTTGTACTAAATTAAAATTTATAAAGAAATCCCCAAAAATTTTTATTTGTGGATAAGTTAGAGCTTTTATTCAAAAAGGATCCTGAAAGTCTTAGAATTTTATAAATATATTTTTTTGTAAAAAGGCCCTTGGAGTTTATAAAAGCACCCCCCCCCCCCCCCCCCGCGCCAAAAGTTAGCATCTGAAAATGGTATAAAATTTGAATTTTCTCATTAGAAAAATAAATCCCAATCAATTACATAACCGATCACAAGATTTTGGAATATAATTTTATCACCAATCCACTTCTATTTGTTTCCAAGATGAAATCAGTCAAAGATATCAGGATCCAATCACATTCATATAATATTCCAAAATCAATCCAATCAAAGATTTGATTTTGAATCTTCCTAAGCCTATAAATTAATCAAAAACCTGCAAGGATGGAGAAAGGAGCAAGAAGATTAGAAGCTATCATCAGAAGGAGGCTAGAACGAGGAAGAAATATGGAAATATCGATGGGTCAGTATACTTTATTCTTTCTTTTTCTTCCTTTCAATTTCTCTCTTCTGTTTTGCTCTATTTTGCCTTTGAGGAATTCTTGAGTACCTTGTGCTGCTCTCACCACCATCCTCGCCCCCTACAAAACCATTGGCATCCCTGACACTGCTTCGAACCTACCTCTCTAGCCTTCCCCCAACTGACCTGTGCCAAGCCCTAGCCATCCACACTCTGTCTACAAGCACCAATTGCAAGTCACCTGCAGACTCTTCTACTCGTTGAGATCCTGAGCACTGCCTCTCATCGCTAATACCTAATTGTCATCACTGCCTTGAGGAGACCACCCGCTAGACCTCTACTGGAGTCCCTCCCCCATGCCACTTGTCGGCTCAACCTACCTAGACCTTGCCCTCCTTTCATTGAAAATCCTGAGCACCACCCTCTACTACTAGATCTGACACTGGCAAATTGCCTTGCGCTGCGTCTCCACCTTTACCTATGTAGCTGCACTCTAGACTATGGCCCTCCAATCTTGCCTCTCCAACCGAGCCACCTAGCCTCACCTCCACCCGCGCTAGGAGTGCCATCAAACAGGCTCCACCTTCACCCTACTGATCTGCCTACATCAACCTCCTCTGCCACCTTGTGTTGTAGTTGGCTCCCTCCTTGACCTCTACCACCATCATAACTGGCTCTCCCTCCTCTCATTAGCTGCTTGTGGCACCTAAATCTTTCATATTAAATTTCTTTTTCATTTTAAACTTTAGATAATTAAGTAGAGATATGTCTTAAGTAGCGATAAGTATATCATCAACATAAAGAAGCAATATAATGAATGAGTTATTGGCATGCATCTTAAAATAGACACAGCAATCATATTTGCAATGGATGAAATCTTGTCCCAACATAAAACTGTCAAACTTTTTATACCATTACCTTGGAGACTATTTCAAACCATAAAGTGACTTGTTCAACTTGTAGACAAAATTTTTCTTACCTTCTTGGATAAACCCTTCAAGATGTTGCATAAAAATTTGCTCTTCTAATTCTCCATGCAAAAAGGCAGTTTTGACATCAAGCTATTCTAACTCGAGATTATGAAAAATAACTAAAGCAAGTAGAAAATGAATAGATGTGTGTTTAATCACAGGAGAGAAAATTTTATTAAAGTCAACACCCTCATTTTGTGAATACCCTTTTGTAACTAAACGGATCTTGAATTTAACATCATCTATCTCAGAAGAATCCTCTTTCTTTCGAAATATCCACTTGCAACCAATTGCTCTTTTACTTTCTGGTAATTTCACCAGATCCTAAGTATAGTTCTTTTGAAGGAAATCCATCTCTTCATTCATAGCAGATTGCCACTGAGAAGAATTCTTATGCTGCACTGCTACTTTATAGGAAGAAGGATCACTATTGTCAACAACTAAAGCAAAAGCTACCATATCTTCAAAACCATATCTTTTTTTATGTTTCTTTGAGATCTTCGAAGTGGAGTCTTCTCAGAAATTTGATTCTTAGATTTTTTTTGAGAGTTGGGCATACCTTGAATATCTTCTTCTGAAGGAACTATATGCTCCACCTCCACTTGCATCATATCACTGGCTTTTTAAAGAGATTTTAACATAACACTTTTAGCAAGTACTACGTCTTTCTCAATAATTACATTTGAAATAGTAGGATCCCATAAATGATAGCTCTTAACACCTTTGGCATAGCCCAAAAAATTATATTTTTTGGAATGTGCATCTAATTTATTCTTGATAACATGCACATAACCAGGGCAACCAAAAATCTTTAAAGAAGAATAATTTGTAGATTGACCAGACTATACCTCTTCAGGAGTTTTGTAATTAATAAATGTTTGAGGAGAGTGATTTATAATGAAACATGCTGTACTGGCTACTTCTGCCCAAAAATCTTTGTCAAGATTAGCTATACTGAGCATACTTTGTGTTTTCTCCAACAAGCTTTTGTGCATCCTTTCAGTCATGCTAATTCGTTGAGATTTTCCTGAGATGGTAAAGTGCCATTTGATACCTTCATCTTCACAAAATTTGAGAAATTCTGTTGATTTGTACTCTCCACCATTATCACTTCTGAGCTATTTGATTTTTTTTCTAGTCCTTTTTTCAATTGAAAGTTTTCACCATTTGAAAACAGAAAACACTTCGGCTTTATGATGCAAAAAATAAATTCACACTTTTCTAGGAAAATCATCAATAAAACTAACAAAATAACGAGCACCAGACATCAGAATAAATATAATTAATTAAGCCTTTAGTGTAACGAGTACTGATGTTAAACTTTGTCGTAGACTATTTATCATAGGGATAATGTTCACCAAAATTCAATTTGAATGAGTTGAAACCTTTCAATAATTTTCTTTTGTTGAGCTCACTTAAACCTTCCTCACTCATATGACTGAGACGCATATGCTATAAGTGGGTCATATCAAAAAAAGAAGCCTGAGAAATTGTTGCTCCACCTTTAACGATTTTTTCTACTAATTCATATAAATTTCCATGCTTTAGGTCTTTAAAGCTTTCATCACTATCAATGAGCTTTTAGCAACCTTAAGAACTCTACTTTTAGTAGAATACTTATAACCAATAGAATCCAAAGCACCCAAAGAGATCAAATTTTTTTTAAAATCAGGAACATATTTAATATCAGTAAGAGTTTTAATAATATTATCAAATATCTTAATTTGATTGTTCCAATTCCAACAGTTTTGCATGGATTGTTATTACTCATCAAAACTAAACTACCATCATAGGACTTGTAGTCTCCAAACCAATTCTTATTAGGACACATGTGGTAAGAATAACTAGAATAAAAAAAATCCAATTATCATGGTAACGATCAAAATTAGAACTAATAGAGAGAACATTACCAAAATCATCATCAGAACTCTCTTTAACAACTGACACTTGTCCTTTGGCTTGCTCTTTAGATTGAGATTCTCTTTCTTTATTTACTTTGAGCTTCTAACACTCTTTAATTAAATGTCCCATCTTTTTACAATACCTGTAGTTTATTTCTTTGGATTTGGATCTAGAACGATCTATCTTTGATCTTTCTTTAGTACGACCTCTAACAATCAATGGTTTTGAGTATAACACATCCCCTTCAATCTTTTTTAAAAATTTATTAGATAGAAGGGTAGCAAAAATATCATCAAATTTCAAATTCTTATCATATATGAGAGTAGTCTTCAAATTCTTAAGAGAAAGAGGTAAAGACTAATAAAATAATTGTCTTGTCTTCATCTTCAATTTTAACATCAATGCTTAATAATTGAGAGACTAGTTTATTGAAAGCATTAAGATGATCAACTATATTCGTATATTCTCTCATTCAAAAATTGAAGAGTTTCTGTTTTAAGTAAACTCGATTTGAGATAGACTTACTCATATATTGTTTCTCCAATTTTTTTCATAGCTTTGAAGGTGTTATTTCATCAAGAAATGGATTGAGTATCTCATCGGTAAGACTAATGATGATTGTGCTATGTGCACTAGCCTTTTGGTTTTCTCAAACACTTTCTATGACATCTTCAGGCTTGACATCCTCCAATGTGTTTCTCAACTCTTGTTGAGTAAGAATTGTACGAACTCTTGCTTGCCAAATAGAAAATTCTTAGTTTCCATTAAATTTCTTTATATCAAACTTCGTAATAGATATGTTGAACCAAGTTCTGATACCACTTGTTGGGAGAGTCGAAAGAGTGTCGAATCGGAATAATATAGAGGGCCGGACACCAAACCATCACAAGAGCTTAAGCTTTTGGGATGGTTTGGTATCTGACCACTATATTATTCTGTTTCAATACTCTTTTGGCTCCTCCAACAATCATGACCTAGTGAGCTTTTGAAGAAGAAAGGGGCACAAGAGTGAGGAAGAAGGGGGAAAGAAATAGAAGGAATAAAAAAATAAAAAAATTGCTGCCTCAAAAAAAATCCTGCAGCAAGAATCTTCTTGTCTCATGTTTTATGCCATCATTGCCGCGACCATCTGTAGTCTTTGGTATATTGATGAAACTTCATGAAAATCATGGCCACCTGCGGTCTCTCATATAATGGTGAAACTCCATCAATATCGCGACCACCCGTAACGCCTCAAAAACTATGAACCTTTGATATTGCTGCAGCCACCGACGATCTCTCGAAGATAGTGAACCCTCAACACTACTGTAGCTACCCGTAGCCTCTCGAGAATGGCGAACCCTCAACACAGCTGTAGCCACCTGTGGCCTCTCGAAGACGGTAAACCTTCGACATTGCTGCATCCACCCATGACCCTTTTCCTTAAAGATGGTGAATCCTCGTCACACCAAGCTAGCCTTTGAGTTTGCACTTAACTAACCTTCAGACTTGCATCTATGCCAGCTTTCTAGTATGCACTTAACTAGCCTTTGAGCTTATACGTTAGCCAGTCTTTGAACTCGCATCTAAGCTAGCCTTTGAGCTATGCATGCATATTGTCAATTAACTTTGGCATTTGTAATAATGCCAATAGCACATTATCAAGAAAATTTTTCTTGATATGCATGAAATCAATATTATGTTGGATTTGCAATATGTGCTAGTATGACAAGTCAAAGAACATGCTTATATTTTTTGAATTACTCTTATACCTCACCGTATCACTTGTAGCCCCTTTAATCTTTTTTTTTATTATTGAAAGTAACTCTATATAAGTTCCTAAGTTATTTACCACACCAATCGCTTCATTCAGTGTATTCTTTGCAAATTGTGGAGAGGGAGGAAGACCATGCTCGTATGTCCCATCGAAACATGACTTATCTTGCTAAAACTTATAATCCACTGACAAAAGTTATCAATGATATATATAACAGAACTTATGATTATTCTTCAACCAATGAGAACGTATGTTCTTCGCACAGATTAGACAAGCCTTCTATTCTTTTATTATATAATCAGATAGATATGTATATATAGAAAAATCACTAATAGTCAACATCAGTGGTGCATGTATATAAAATATCTCTTTTCTACTAACATCATATGCTGACACACCAAGTTTCCATAATTTCTTTAAATCTTCTATTAACAATTGTAAATATACATCTATATCATTTTCTTGGCCTCTTGGTCCCTTGATAAGTATGTATAGGATGAATAATGATTATTTCATACATAATCATGGAGGTAAATTGTAAAAAATTAGAACAATAGACTATGTGCCATGTGATATATTTGAAGAGATTGAATTCATCTAAAGCTAACCCCAACCATACATTGCGATAATCTATTATAAGGTAAGGATACTTATTATCAAAATCCTTCCAAGCTATACTATCCACTGGATGTCGAAGTGATCTATTTGCTAAACAACCCTCAGAATGCCATCTCATGTGTGGAAATATTTTTTTTGGACATAAAAAACCATTGTAATCTTAGCATCAAGAGGAAATATGTAATCACCTTCATTGGTATATTTTGCACTTTCCAACTATCAACTTCAACATCACTTTACAATTGTTTGTATCATGGTGATTTATAATACTTGTAAAATGTATTTGACTCACTCTCATTTTTGTAAAACATCTAAAAATGGAAGATTCTAAATAACATGTTTTCATAAAGGATATATATATATATTTATCTCCACAAAAGCATTTAAAGATATATGTATACATGCTAACATAGGCACGTGTTCTTTTATGATGAAATAACTCATTGTATATACAAAGTAGTAGCCTAAAAATTATATACATTTCTAAGATATGGATAAGAGTTGGATCAAAATAAAAAATTGAGTTGATGCCAGATATATTTCTGAATTATGCATATAAGAGCAAGAGACCAAATCAGCAAATGTAGTGTTCACATATTGATTGCATGAATATACATAATTGGACAAGATAGAAGGTGTATGAATATGTAAATGTAAGATGATAAAATATGCATTACACTAATTGAATATTTTATGATGAAGAGCCATAATATTTAAATAGACCGAATGCACCAAAGTAGGTAGTTAATATGACAACAATTGATAGTGAGGGAGATGATATCAAAGGATTGATTCATGATGCCTTTGGGTATTCTACATTTTCTCACAACACCCTTCTCGAAACGGTCTACATAAAAACTAAGGGTTGTGATCAAGATGGTAAAAAAAATTATAAAATACTTAATGACTTTAACATTGAATTGTATTCGGGATGCAAAAACTTCACATTTTTATTGTTCATCATGCGTTTATTAGCTGTGAAGTTCAAGTGTCGATGGATTAACCACTCATTCAGTATATTATTGGAGATATTGAAAAGAATTATTTTTATCATTTTTTCATTTCGTAGTTCGTAGCAGGAGGGTTGGAATATTGTAAAAGACATTGGTTTGGGATATATAAAGATTCATGTATGTCAAAATAATTATATGCTCTATAAAAATGAAAAGTAAATCAAACACTTATTGCAAAAATTCAAAACACCTCAGTATTAGTATTTCATAACCCATGATGATGACAATCAGATGATTCAAAAATTTCTGCTAAAGTTGTACAATATTTTTCTTTCAAGCCAAGGTTACAGTGACTATTCATGTCAATAATGACACCATCACATATGAGATGACATGCTAAAAAACATGTACGTGAAGGGATAGTTAAGCATCTGATAGATAGTCATAAGCGAAAAGAGTTTTAACTCATGATACCCAGACTTTCTTGCTAACATCAGCAATGTTTATTTAGGCTTAGCTTTTGAGGGGTCAATCTTTTTCAAAAAATGAACTACTCATATGACACTTGGCCTATGATTTTGTTTCCATATAACTTGCTTCCTTGGTTATAAATGAAACAATTATATTTCATTTTGTCCATGATCATTGATGGAGCAAAGTGACTAGAAAATGATATTGACTTATACCTATGGTTATTGATTAAAGAGTTGAAGGAATTATGAAAACTAGACATTCTATCATTTTATGCAAGCAAGAAACATATGTTTTGTTTATGTGCAATACTGTTATGGAAAATCAATAATTTTTTTGGTATATGCATACCTTTCAAGATATATATACAAGAGGGGAGCAAACATATCCTATTTATGGAAAGAACACATAGTCAAAATTGTTAAAATTTGGCTAAAAGCTTGGTTACATATACCACAAATAAATTCTGCCTATTGATCATAGATTTTGGTGTAATAAGGTTGATTGAATGGGACGTGTGAGTATGACGTCCTTCCCTTCTGACTATCTGGATCTGAGATTTTAAGTGAAATAGAGGCTACCCAAAGTCGTGGTTGTAAATCTATTTCCAAGAGGACAAAGACTTTACAAATGCATATTGAAGGCTTCTTGAATATGAAGTCTAATTGGAAGAAGATAGGCATTTTCTTTGATTTATCATATTAGAACTCATTGTACAGTCAGTATAATCTCGATATCATGCACATTGAGAGAATTTTTTTCAAAAATTTATTGTGGATGTTGCTTGGCACTTCAAACAGGTCAAAGAATAATTTGAGTGCACACCTAGATATAAAAGTCATTGACATACGGAGGGAACTTACCCAAAAGATAGAAATAATAGAATATTTTTGTTGTTGGCTCCATTCACTATGAGCAAATAAGAAAAAGAGATTTTCTTAAGTGTGTTAAACATGGTGAAAGTTTTATATGGTTACATATCAAACATTTACAAATGCATTAATATGAAAGATTAGACCATCACTAGTTTGAAAAATCATGATTGGCAAATGCTAATACAATAATTGCTGTTGATTATTGTATGGAGATGTTTGCCTAAGCATATAGCTAAACCTCTAATTGAACTGAGAAATATCTTTTGATATTTTTATGTGAAAAGCATCACCCATCTATCTTTGAACCTTTGTAGTATAGGATCACCGTAATTCTTTGCCACTTTGAAAGAATTTTTTCACATTTATTTTTTGATATCATGGAGCACTTGTTTATTCACTTGGTAGAGGAAGCAATATATGTGGGACCTATTTAGTACCATTGTATGTATCCAGTTAAGAGGTAAACTTTAGTTACTATTTTTAACTTACGTATATTGCTTCCATCCATGATAATCAATGTTCTCATTGTCATTCAAATATCTTTTCACATTAAAGCACTATGTGTGAAAACCAAGCTCATCCATAAAGGTTCTATAGCAAAATTTTTGTACAATGTACTGAAACGACTTCTAATCGAACTTTGCTCAATCTTCTTAGAGCCAAGATTGTTAATGCCATAGTAGATAGGGGGTGCCTAATTGGTGCTCAATAAGGACTATATTATATAGGTGAGACTCAGTGGGCACAAGCATATTACTATGTATTATTTAATCTAAACATCGTGACAACCTTTCGCGAGTACATAAAATAGTTTAAACAACTCTAATAAACTACAATATTACTTGCCTTCTAAAATAATGGAAAGCTATTTTGTATGGAACACTTGAAGTACATAAAAAGTTGATAAACAATATCGAGGTGAAGAATTTGAACGGGAGAAAATTCATACTAACATCTTTGCTAAGTGGTTCAGAGAGTATATAAGTATAATTGAGACTCAATATACACGTTATGTAAGCATTTAAGCATTTATATATTTGATTCCTAACATATGGCTTATCATTATTTTAGATTATTAGATTAGAAAGAAGTGATAAGGTGTTTGACATTCCTAAAGAGATAATACTTTTGGTAATTAGTTTGGACAAATAGGTGAGGAGATATTAGAGATGTATCATAAATGTTTTTGATTTCACATGAAGATGCGAGAGATGAGCTGTTATACATAAAATAGTAGTGTGACTTTGAATGCGGTTATAAGAAGTTTTGTAAGTACAAAAGATGAGAACCTCATATCAGAAGTTATATAGTTCTATGATATTTTAATGAATATTATTGAGATATAGTACAATAACGAACTTAGGTTCATGTTGTTTAGGTATAAATAGGTTGACAACAATACCAAAGTGATAATTAATAAGTTTAGATATACAATAGTGAACTTCAACCGTCTAATATACAAAAATAACTAACGTGGAGATCAGTCTTACTTTTGGTGTGTCAAGCATATTAGGTTTTTTATGTGGCAGATCTTTTAGATTCGAAGTGGTATGTGATTGTGAAGATGAATCTAAAAGAGTACTTTGCTATCTTGGACTACATGGTAGCCATGATAATTGGGAAGAGTCAATTGTAGCGTCATGCATTACACAATGACGAAACAATTTTAACTACGAAATCAATAGGAGAAACATTAAAGGAGTGTTGATAGATGTCGTATATATCAATTCATATTAGCCATATACAGAAAAAGAACATGAAAGTGACAATATGACTAATGAATTGATACCAAAGAGAAAATCCATTTAGAAGATGGCAAATTTAATAGCGATGATGATAATGACAATTTTATTGGCCATTAGTGGCACTACTACTAGCGTCGTGAAAAAAATTATTTGTGGTGCTAAATTTTATTATTAACAGTATTTTTGGTTAGTGCCATAATTGATCATTAATGGTACTAATTTAGCACTGTAAATATTTGCGGCACTACTTAATGTGGTGCTTGTTTAGTATTGTTAATGATTTTTTGATGCTAATTTTAGCAATAGTGGCACTAAATTAACATCAGAAATACCTATAATTGTCGTAGTGTTAATACATGTTGTTTTGAATACTAGTGATAAAAAATGTGATTTCCTGCAAACTTATCATGAATCAGGTGTTTTTTAAGACTCTCATTTATTTTTTTGGATTATTTAATATAAGTTTTTAGCAAATTATTACCTATATTATTACAAATTTATAGAAAATCATCTATTTCATCACTATTGGCAAAAAAAAAACACTTTCTTTGTACTATAAATTTATAAAAAATCACCTTAATTAAAATATTTTAAAAATAATTTAATTTAATTTAATTTTATCAAGTAAATTAATATAAAATATCAAATTATTCATTTATTTTACTTGGACCTTCAATTCATAATTATTGGATAACTGTTTTGACAAAATTAGATTTAAAATTTTCAGTTTCATAAAATCGGATAACCAATCTTTCATAAAAATTAAAATAAAATAAGTTTTTATATTAATTTAATTAATAAAATAAAATTAAAATAGAATATTTTAAATTGAGATATATTTTTGTAAATTTATAATACAAGATAGGTAACCTTTAGCTAATAATAATAAATTAAATAATTTTTTATAAATTCATAATAAAATAGATGGTTTATTATTAAAAGCTTATTTAATATTATAGGGCTTTTCTAGCAAATAGATAACTTAAACTTGTAAGTTTCAATTTCAAAATTGGTTTTAGTAAACCCATTTTAGTTTCTATCAAATTATTTTTTAATTTTTTTTACTAAACTTTGACTTTAAGTTAAAAAATATTAACAAAAATGTATATACATATATTTTTTTAAAATTACTAAATAAAATATTTTTGGTAAATTTTTTTAAAAATATAAAATTGTCCTAAGTAAGATTCGAATTTGGTCACATATACCCAAAATTAAACTTTTAACTATTAGGCTAAAAGTAAAATATATTATAAAAATAATATATAAATATAAATATTTTATTTAAAAAATTTAAAACCAACTATTAATATTAAAATATTTTAATTAAGCATAAAATTGAAATATTTTGGTGAAACTCTCTTGGCTGAAATTTAAAATTTTGAGAACCCTCCACCAATGCTATGCTAATTTCTTTAAATTATAGGGGGTTTCTAAGTAAATCTTGCAAAACCTCGCAAGCCACAAGACTCAGCAAAGCCAACGACCTCGGGCCCAACCTCATAACCGTCCGATCACCATCACACGGCCAACACCCCATCTTCTCCATCTCCTATATAAACTCCCGACAATCTTGCTTCAGCCTAAATCCTCCCCGAGAAATTGAAAGCGATGTCTTATGTTCCCCCGCACCTCCGAGCAGCTGCAAATGCCACTGCCAAGCCCCGAGCTCAAACCCTAGAAAATCCCACCTTGATCCCTAGAAATGCAGCCTCGGTCCCCCCCCCCGGCCGCCGTCCATCCGCCGACGGGCCTCCTGGCAGTGGTGTTGCGCCGCCCGAACCTGTGTTTTGAGCCCTGGACGCCTTCGAGCGGCGTGCTTGCCCTCAGTCCCGAGCAGGTCTGTTGTTCCTTCGATTGTGATGCTTTTTGGTTCTGTTTCGACTGGCATCCGCAGATTTGCGATGTTTTTTGAATTTTTTGGCGGTTTTAGCGTTTATTTGACTCCTCGCGGCTCTGTGTATATGATTTTTGGTTGTGTCTCTAGTGGGAGATGCTGATGTGTTTATGTTTTCTGCGATTATCCGGTGGATTTTGATATTGGAGTCGCTGATTTGTAAGTCTTTTTCCTGATATTTTTGGTAGTTTTGTAACATTTCACTCCCGAGAATGTCTGGTGTTTCTTCGATTCCTTAGAGCTGCGCGGAGATGTTTTTTAGTTGTATTTGAAGTAGGATATGCTGATTTTTTTGTGGTTTTTGTGATTATTATGATTAATTATTGGAGTAGCGGGTCTGTTGAATGGATTTCATGATATAATTATGGGGTATTTCATGCTCCAGGCATGGAAGGCATACATAGGATTGGAGAATTCAATGTTGTGTACTCCCATTTTCTGGGTTCCGTTT
This sequence comes from Trichopus zeylanicus subsp. travancoricus, assembly GCA_005019695.1. Taxonomy (NCBI): domain Eukaryota; kingdom Viridiplantae; phylum Streptophyta; class Magnoliopsida; order Dioscoreales; family Dioscoreaceae; genus Trichopus; species Trichopus zeylanicus. The sequence goes on from RXID01015130.1 coordinate 57,819, forward strand.
GATTCTTGTCTTGGTTTCACTGATGCTGTAGATATTATATGGGAATGGGGGTGCTTTGTTTGATGGTTTCTGCATAATGTTTAATTTGTTCTCTATCCAAAAACTGGTCGATACTTGCAGAAACATGGGCTATATCATCATTTTTGCTCCTATGCCAGGGCACAATCTTAAGAGAGTTTGAATTTGCTTTCATAATGGAGCTTAATATGGTTTTCTTGAAGATATTTAACCAAATATTTTCTTTCATTTGAATAGTTGGTTGGAAACAATCAGAGTCGAAATATGATGCTCTATCCACTATGATTTCAATTAATATTTGATTGTCTTTGCATTACATTTATGGACTCTTCCATTGGAATGGAATAGAATTTTCTTATTGGTCATTTTTTTTTAGCAATTGGGATTTACCATTGATGACCTTGTCTACAGATAAGGAATAAGATACAACTGTAAAATAGTTTGTATCAGTTACAAAATATATGCAAGAAAAAGTCCCTTAAAAAACAAATATCCCAATTACCCCATGCAACAAAATGGAACAAAAAGATACAAAAAGTGTCTAAAACTTGTTTCCAAATAGTCGAGCAAGATCTATTAGTTGTGGTTTGTTGTATTAGACTTGCTCTTCTTTAGATCTTGGCCTTCTGTAATCAGAAAAAAAAGAGATGATTATGAGGAGAAAACCACTTTCGTTATCTTATTTTGAAGTCTTATTGTTTGTTTTCCCGAACATGCTGATTTCTAGCTTTGAAGCATATAATAGATAGACTAAACAACATTTTGTTTTGTAGCATGCATGTTTTGGAATGTACATTTGTTTCTTTCTGGCTAAACCACTCACAATAAAGCTAGAACACTCAAGTCCACTAGCATCTTATTCTAAGTTATTGAGCCTCTCCATATAGTCCACATGTTATTTATCATTAAGGGGGGAAAATTTCAATTTGGATTGGATATCCTTCTATATTTCAAGTTTGGATTGGTTAGTTGTTTCAATTGCATCGTTACAAAGTAAACAATGGTGTAAAGGTCCTTGTTATCCTATCTTTTGTAGATTTTCTATTGTGAGGATCTTATTATGAAAAACTAATCATGTAAAGATTTTCAATTTTTTGGAGCAAGAAAGCTGCCATATCTCTTTAGGAAAAGAAGTTAGAAAACTATATTTTACCAGGAATTTGTATTCATAGTTGACTAAAAAGACTTTATCCCATCTCTGTACCACTCTATCTTTTGTTGGCAAAGGAACGACCGGAAGTAAGTTTTGATTTTTGTTTCTCTGTTTCTGATCTCTGAAGGAGCTCGTCTTTTGATTAAAGTACCTTATTGGGAGGCTTTTACAATGCTGATCCCATGGTTCTTTGCAAATTTATAGACTTCGAGAAATAATATTAATACTCAAATCATTTACCCATCTATCCTTCCAAAACCTGATAAGTCTACCATCACTCCATTCATATTTTATGCTGATCCTGAATTCATCTGTAATGTTAAGAACTTATTCTAGAATACAAAATATTTATGAGATTTAATCAAGTTTTGCAGAGAAGAGATTTTGCCTTTATAGTAGTTTTCTAAAATCATCTTTTTCTAGTGCCTGTCCTCCTTATCCTAAAACGCTTTCCATTACAATTTCATAAGTAAAACTTGGTCGAATATAGTAGTGTTTTGTACTCCCATACCTTCATTTTGTCTGCTAGTATGTATCAATTCTCAATTAGTTAGGTGGTATTTGGCTTTTATATTATTTCCTTTCCACAAAAATCTAACTCTTATTTGATCCAATTTGTCTAAGACTCGTTTAGGTAGATGGTAGAATAATATCCAATAAATGGGTGCTGGAGAGCATTGAATTAGTTAGAGCCAATCTTCCCTCTATAAATAAGGACTTTGTTTTTTAAGTTTCAATTTTTTTTCTATTTTGTTGATCATAAAAAGTCATTCTGCTTTTGTTAGGTTTTGTCTTTAATAGATGAACCTAGGTAATTAAAAGGTAAGTTTTCAATTTTGCAGCTCATAATTTCAGCTAATTTTTTTGTTTTAGACTGTTGCACAGTTCTAAGGCCAATAATCGAGATTTTATGAAAATTTATTTTCATTCATGATAAACCTTTAAATATATATAAAATAGCTTTTAAGTTTATAAATTATTGTGCATTATCTTCTCCAAATATTAGAGTATTATTAAGATAATGTAAGTTTAGAATATTAAACAAGTCACTAATTAGCCCAACATTCTATGCTAAATAAAGCATCCTATGAAGATAATTTATTATTAGAATAAACATGTATGGGGATAGGGGATCTCCTTGTTTTATTTTTTTTTTTGTTGAAAATACTCCCATGAGGATTTCTATTCAGTAGAACAAAAATCTTTATTGTTTGCAGGAGATCTCTAATCCAGTGAATCTATTTTTTTTCTAAAACCTCAGGTGGCTAGTGATTTCAGGAGAAAATTTCAATCAATATTATCATAAATCTTTTTAAACTTCAGTTTAAGATTGTATCTTGTTTTTTAAAATTTTTTTGCATCTAAATATTTTTTTTTGGTTCCAGAATATGTCTTTTAAGGATAAATGTTGATTGTGTGGAGTTGATAAGATTTGAGATTTTATTTTTCAATTTGTCAGTAAAGACTTTAGTAAAAACCTTCAAGATATAAGTTAAAAGACATAAGTTTGAAGTCCTTAAGAGAATTGACCTCCTTTTTTTTAGGGATCAATATAATTGGCGCAAAGCTTGCTTTCTCCAAGAAAGTTTTATGCGAAAAAATATCAGCAAATATCTATAAGATATTTTCCTTTACTATTATCCAGAATTTTTTATAGAATAGGATTGGAAAGTTATTAGGTGTGAGAGTTTTTGTTTTTGACATATCCCATATTGCTTGTTTAATTTCCTCCTTCGTGAATTTTGTCTCCAAGTCCTTTAAATTATTTTGTTTAGGATATAATTTATTCCAATATGTTTTGATGACCCATTCTTTTTAGTACCAAATAGATTTTTATAAAAATCCACAGTATATCTAGCCATCTCTTGTTCTGTTATATAACAATTTTCATTTCCTGTAGTTCAAGTATTAGGTTCATTTTTTTTTTGTTACTAGTTGATCTATGAAAGAAAGTAGTGTTTGAATCTCTCTTTTGTAATAAGGTAATTCTAGACTTCTGTTTGTATATTATCTTTTCTTTTTTTAGAATCTCATCTAGTTCCATTTTAAATCCTATTAAGCTGTCCAACTTCTCCTCATTCAGATGTGCTTCTTCTTGAGCTCTTTTTAAGCAAGATATATTTTCAAGTGACTCTTTTTTTCCATTGACATTCACAAAACGTACTTTAGATTATTTATTAATTTTAAATCTCAACAATTTTAGTTTTTTCATCAGGTTACTAACTTGATTCTTTCTATTTGAAAAAAATTTTCATTTTTCAGTAACTATATTCACGAAATTCTCTTTTGGTGATCACGTAGCCTTAAAGAGAAATCTTCTTCTTTTTTTTTCTAGTATCATTAGTTTTCAACATGATTGGGATATTATCTAAAGTAGTTTGAGCTAAAATTCAGTTAGCAGATAGAAAGAAATTTGTTTTTCATTATAAAAAGATAAGAAATCTATCAAGTTTGATAAAACTTGGATTTTTGTTTATTAAATCATGCAAATCTCTTGCCTAATAGTACGATATTAATAAGATCATTATTGTCAATCTAATTATTGAAATAATTCTTGTCATTGATGCTTTTTTTTGTATTTTTTCTCTCATAAGAGTGTTTGTTGATAACATTAAAGTTAACACAAATCATCCAAGGGATTATTCAATTCTGTCTAAGTTTGTTAATTTCTTTCCAATATTTTATTTTTTCTCTAGTTTGGGGGGACATATACAAAGATATACGACCATGCCATTTGAGTAAATAGTGAAGTCAGAATGATAGAGATTAAATGAGTACCTACTATCTATTGAATCATCTGGTAATTTATGTTATTCCAACCAAGGAGAATACCATTAGAAGCTTCCTGAGAGGGTAAGGCAATTTATGCGTGTATTCTATTGTCTCTTAATTATTTTAGGATATTTTTAGGATAGTTTTCCATTTTAGTTTTTTGAATGACTACTATATTCGCTTTTGCTTTATTAATTATGACTGTCACAAATCTCTTCTCAGAATAGGATTTTATGACTCTAATATTTCATAATAATATAATTATTTTTTTATCTTTTCCCCCCTCTTTCACTACAGTATATTTTGTTTTTTTAGATTTTTTAGGACATAAAAAATGGTTATGGTTTCAGTTAGTTAACATGTATATCAAAACTACAAATAGACCTTATTTATGCAACTTTTTTTTAAAGACTATGAAGAGAATATGCAAGGTTGTTCTGAAGTAGACGTAAGTATCCTATTTTGAAAAATTGCATATATAATATTGGAGTGTGTTGATGTATTTGAGTTTTTGGCCAAGCGTTGAGTAGGCCTGATAATTTGAGAGTTTCTTCTTAGGAATGGTTGTGTTGGCCCTTTTGAAGATAAGCAGCAGATGTGGCCTCAAGTTCACTTTCTTCTAAGGGTGGGATTGATCCTAACAGAGTTGGCTGACTCATAAGCCAAGCCTGAGATTTTCAAGTGATTTTATGACCCTTGTCCTATCTAACACTTTTAAGTCTTTTCAGTCCTCACCCTCCACAATTTTGTCTTCAATAGAATATAAATTTAATAGAAAATTTTTCCCTTGTAACATATTTCTTTTTGTCATTGCTTTTCACATCTCTTTATTTATCCAACACATAATATCCCACAACTCCTACTTTTGCATTATCACACTAGGGTCATTGGAGCCACATGGTAGAAATCGACATTGTTTTAATAGTGGGGGAAGTCTGGTATCGTCATCAATTTCGTTTTCCTCTATGGCATCCTCATCTATTGATCGAACTCGGACAGATTTATAAACTAGATTAGGGGATTGACGGCTTTGTACCCAAAACCATTCATCAACATCTTCTGTTGTTTCAACAAGGGCATCATCCTCTAGCACCTCTAGTATAACTAGTTCTTCCACGGCGGGAAAGTCATCAATATAATCTTGAATCTTTGAAGGAATGTTATGAATATCTTCTACTAGAAGTAGAGCCTGCATCTCTTTAATGTCTTCAATTGATTACAAGGATCGATTTGCACCCAAAACAATAGCCACTTTTGCAAAGGCTTTTGTCAAGATACCCTTATCCCAAAGAAGAAAATCCTCAGTTTGTACTACAATCCAGATGTTTTTGTTTTTTGACTTGCCCTGGGCCTCCATTGGTGAATCTCTCTTAACTAGTCCTCTCCTTCAAAAATCCTAAGTGCAGCTGTGCCATCTAGAGTTTCAACATTTGAAAATTGAAGCAGAAATTGACCTTGTTGGAGTGATCTTGCCTTCCAATTTCACACTCCTAGCCAGCCAAGAGCACAAGTCTCTTGAATCTTGAGAGGCGTTGAGTTTTCTTGTGTGATTATGATCTTGGCATAGGTCGCCAACAAATTGATGCCTGCTCTAATCGTAGGATTTGTTGCGGTTTTGAAGGTCTTCAGCATAGTATGCGATGATTCACCTTGCAAACCTCTCGCCCTACGCATACAAATCCTGCAACTCGAAGCACAGTGTCTTATGCCACAATAGTATCGGTAGATGATTGGATTGTTGTTGGTATTCGCAGCGGAAGTTTCACGAATCACCTTGTTCTCAAATAACACAATAAATGAGAAATAATACAAGATAAAAGAAAATAACAAGATAAGATAACGAGAGATCCGTTATCAATAGATAAAGGCTTTTATAAGAGTCTATAAGAAAGACTTCACTCTTTCTTACTCAATTAAATTCTTTCTCTAAGTCTCGGCAACACCTCCACCTTCAGAGAGAATCTCCAAGAGAGCACTAGCGGAAACATCACGAGAGACCACCGAGTACCACTAGAAAAACTCACACACGAGAGCCAACACTCTCTCTCTTTCTCTTCTCTCTATTCTCTCTATTCCTCTCTCTCTATTTCTCTCTAGTTTAATCTCAACACTATGCCACACATAAGCCTTATATAATATAGTATATTTATAGACTTTTATTGGGTTTGAGTTTTACTCTAATTATAACTCCTAATAATACAAATCAATCATAAATCTAAATCCAACTTTGGATTCCTACTTTAACTCAAACTCTAATTAGAGTTCAAGATACTTAAAACTCAACAATTGTGACATTCTAATACCTGATGCCCTTAATCTAGGTATCTAAAATACTGGAATATCAAGTTGCGCCCAGTTATCTTCTTCCCCTCAATCTTGATCAAGTTCGCTTTCAATGGGAGATTTCTAGAATGATTTGTTTACTAACAAGAAGTACCTTCTTGAAAGAGGCTTTGAATACCTCGATTGGGGAGCTGAAGTGGTGGCCACTATTTTTGAGCTGAGGGTATTGTGGGCTGGGCCGATCTTGGACTTTTAAGATGGGCCGGATGTAGATTGAGCTGAGTTTCCATTAGAGAAAAGCCCCGTCATCTCCGACATCTCCTCTCGGGGCCCTGAGCTCGCAGAGAGTTAAGGAACACCTCTAGGGAGAGATCTCGCTGGATCTCTAGCAAAGCCAATCAGAGTGCTGAAAGGATCACTTCTTTTGAGTTTAAGGAGGCACAATTTTCTTGTTGGTCATTAAAGTGGTATTTTTAATTTTGTTTATATGTGGCATTACAAACTTAAATCTTTTGCATGGGAGAATTGCTCATTTGCAATGAACTAGTTGGTACTTGATGCTTTGTTATCCAGAAATTTAGTATTTATTTGGATATTGTAGTTTAAATTGATGGATACCAGTTAAACATATGTCAGCATTCATTTATTATGATGAATGATCGTACATAAATCTTCTCTAGATTGAAGAGGTTCGAATACGGTTGAATGTTGATGTCATAGTGGCATCTGATTCCCCTCCTGCACCTGCACCAGTCGAATCTTTCAATGATATGGTATACATAACTATACACAGTTCCTGAAAAGCATTAATGTTACTTTAACTAGCCTAATATTCTCTAGAAATATTTCAGTGTTTGCACTCTAGCATAAGGAAGGATATTGCGCTTCATGAGTACACCAGGCCCACACCTATTCAGTCAAAGGCCATGCCTATTGCTCTTAGTGGAAGAGATCTTCTAAGCTGCGCGGAGACTGGGAGTGGAAAAACCACTGCTTTTACTATTCCCATGATTCAAAACAATTTTATTCGTTTGCTGTTTATTACTTATAATCTGCTTTCATATTCTCTATTGCACTGCTCCATTCTAGGTACTGGTACATACCTTATCTTATTTCTGATAAACAAGATGATTTATCCCTTTTCTCTATTTGTCCTATTTCTGATAAGAAAGATATTTTGTCCTTTTTTTGCATTTATCATGCAGCATTGCTTGGTTCAACCCCCAATTCACTGTGGAGATGGACCATTGGCGTTAGTCCTGGCTCCCACAAGAGACCTTGCACAACAAATAGAAAAAGAGGTCTCCAAAAATCTCCTGTCTCACATGTTTGAGAATATCCATGATACCATTTGTTAGAAAATCTTTTTCTTGTATGCTTGGGGTGATATTTTAATTAAATCTTCACTAAATTATTGGATAAAGGCTTGTGGTCATTTTAATGTTTTCATATCAATGTTGAATACATTCTATTCATTCACATGCTGTGTATGTAGCAACCACTTCAGGTAACTGTTTAGTTTTAAGTAGACTGGTTTTGTTCAATGTTTGTAGTGTTGTTCTGTTCAATGGCGGGAGTGTTGATTGATAAATTGGTGTTCTGCCTTGAAGAATGATTAGATGTATTAGATGATGGGTTCTTTTGGGTTTTGCACATCATAACGAGTGTGTGCATGATCAAATTCTTCAGCATGTTTGGCTGGAGAATAACTAACAAATATGATTTGCAATTAATTTTCTCTTGCATTATTCTGTATTATATGGATGTTCACAATACTAAATAACTTCCTCTTCCATTACCTGCCCTGTACAGATAATGTGTTTGTAGGTCTGTCAAGGCATGACTTCTTTGGCTTTGGGCTGAGCATGGGTTTGGGGAATCTCAAAATTTTGAATAGCCTGAGCTGAAACACATCCTGGAAAGTTCCATTGATAATTCAGGTTCAGGCCAAAGCCTAATCTAGAGGTTTTAGCTTGGGGTCTAACCAGGCTTGGCCAGAGTCATTCCTAGTGTATCAATAGACTGTGTTTAATTTTACATTTGTTGAATTAATCATGCTGCAAACAGAAAGACATCATGTTTTTAAAAAAATTTACCGAATTGTGCAAGTGGTGCTGTGTGATTATATTTGTATTAGGCAGAAGAATATCATATTTGTTCATTGCACAACTTTCTCTCTTTTATGTTGTTATTGCTAACATTTTCTCTCAGTTAATGTGAATAAAATTGAAATGGACTGAAAATTCTCATCGAATTTAGCATTTTTTTGGTCTTGCTTGGGATTAGCAGGTGATATCTTATTTGCATGTTTAATTGTCTACATATCACTTCATGTGAGTAAATGCCTTAATCTGTCTAGCATTTGAACCCCGAACTTCTTATCAGCATTTTATGTCAACAATTGTTGCCATCCAAATTAACACTGGACAGGTTATTTTCCAATTGATTAAGTAGAGTTTGATGATGTCAGATGTGGGATTTATGTTATGTTAATTATCCTTGTGACCATAGGGCGGTCAGGGTCAGGCTGATCCCGTCTTGACTATATTATCTTTTAAATACTAAAAATTTGACCGTATTAATATTTTTTAATTCATTTAAATTATAAGTCGGATTTAATTAAAATGTCCTCGGTTTATCTGAACCTTTGGATCTCGATCCAACGGCCACGAAACTCTAATTATATATCTTTCCCCCCCCCCCCCCCCCCCCACACCACCACCCAAAAACCAAAAACCCCCAAACGCCGGTCGGCGAACTCTGCGCGCGAGCTCGCCTGGTGACGTTGGGGGCATTTCGTGAAGAAGATGAATAGTATTATTTGAACAGTACTCACCGAAGGGCATTTTTGTCCATAAAAAATTTTAGCTATATGCTAGCCAGATCAGTAACCAAACGAGATTTACTTGACTGCATAAGCGTTTTACACTTTACCCATTTCTTTAATCTTGATCTTGACTTTGACCAGTTCCAAACAGGCCCCAGACTATCACTTCCAGGTTAAGGCTTTCAGCAAATCTTTGGAAACATTCAAAACTGCGATTGTTGTTGGAGGAAAAAATTATGTCTGAACAGGTATAGCATGCTTAACTAGTGCTAGAATACAAGGAGCTGATGTTCATATCATCTTAAAATATGTTTAATTTTAATCCATTTGCTTGCTTGTTGCATTGCTTGCACAGGTTTAGATGCTTGGGTGTTGCATGTGATGGTGCAATATTAAGTTATTTAACTACTGTTTAATCTGTTATCACTAATAGGTTGGATATTGGGTTTGAAAGCTTTCGATTGGATTTCTTGGTCTCCAAGGGCCCGTTTGGAACGGGTTCAAGGTCAAGGTCAAGATTAAAAGAAGGGATAAAGTGTAAAATGCTAATGCGGTCAAGTAAATCCTGTTTGGTTACTGATCTGGCTAACAGATGGTTAAAATTTTTTGTGGATAAAAATACCCTCCGTTGAGTACTGTTGACATAGTACTGTTCATCTTCCTTGTCGCCCGAGCTCGCGCGCGGAGCTCGGCGGCCGAGCTTAGGCGAGGAGCTGGCCGGCCGAGCTCGCCCGCGGAGCTCGGGCGCGGAGCTGGCCGGCCGAGCTCGCCCGCGGAGCTGGCCGGCCGAGCTCGCCCGCGGAGCTGGCCGGCCGAGCTCGGGCGCGGAGCTCGCGCGGGCAATGATGGCGGAGATCCGACGGTTGTTTCCCAATCTGAACCGTTGGATCGAGATCCGCGGTTCAGATCAAGTGAGGGTATTTTAGTCAAAACCTGATAAAAATTTAAATGAATAAAATAATATTAGTGCGGTCAAATTTTTGGTATTTGGAAGATAATCTGGTCAGGACGGGATCAGCCTGACTCTGACCCCGTTCCAAACGCCCCCCAAATGAGTTATAGAATAAAATTTATGTGATTTCACCTGAATTCTGATAAACTAAAAATTTTTCGTGTCTATGTATTCATGTTTGAATATCCGAGGCAAACTTGGAAACAGAAGAACCCAAACGGTAAATTGAAAGCAAGTGGAAATTTATGTACTAAAATATATTCTTTATCATTTAAAAATTTTGAACCAAATTTGAGCTCGGCTCAAAATGTATTCTGCTAAATTTAACTGCATTCGTTTCTGATCTGAATATGAAAATTATGTTGGATTTCTAGCTTATGTAATTTTAAAAGAATTATCATTATTCCAATCATGGATGTTAATTATTTGGGCTTTTCTGGGAAACCACCTGCGTTAATCGATATTTGCAATAACCACCTCTACTTTATTATTTGCAGAAAACAACCCATCTTAGTCTTGTTTGCAAAACACCTCCATTCTCCATTAACAGCAAATTGTAGGAGTGTTTCTTGTGTGAACCCATTTATATTGGACTAAACTGCCCCTTTTCCCTCCATTACAATAACCTTTCCTCCCTTTCCATTTGCATCGAGCATTGGTTGCTCCTCAACCTTTTCAAACCATTAACTTCATTCATAACAAGTGTCATGCTCGGAAGCCTTTCATAAACCCTTACACCATCCATGACAAGAAAATACAAGACACCAAAAATTTTCTTCCAAGATATAAATGTACACAAATTAACCTCATAAGGATTACTTGTTAGTCTTGTAGCCTTATCAACTATTTATTGATTTGTTTTTGAGATAAGTTTATTTGTACAATTCGAGTCAGATAGTTTGGGAATGTAGTGAGTGACTCAAATCTAACTGTCTGATTGATATTTATATGATAATGGATGATAGTATAGACGGAGCCAAATATTATATGTGTGTGCTTATTTGGGTGTCCCTTGATGGGTCGGAACGTTTTACACTATACGCAACATCTGATCTCACCTTGGGATTATCTAGTTGGAGGAGGATAAATTATTTTATTTGAATTATTTGCTTTAGACCTTTTTGTAAATATTTGATCTTAGTTGTAATTACAAAATTTTGATTTGTAATTATAATAAACTTCGGGGGCCTAATTGCAAAAAGATAAATAAATATGCCAATTCATGAATCGTGAATTTTTTTCGAGAATTGAATTGAGAATTGAATTGCGATAGAGAAGAGCAGATAACAGAGTTCATCGTTGTCAATTTTGTGAAATTTTTTTTCCTCTTCGACTCTTCTCCATTAGAGAGTGAGAAGAACTCAGAGTGGATTTACTGGGGTTTACATATAAAAGTTTCAGAATTTTATTTCAGGCCTTGAGGTATGTAAATCAATTTTAATTCATTTTGAACTCAATTTTCTCGTGGATTTTACGTCAAAAGGAAAAATTGGAACCCGCAATTAGTATTAGAGCAACCTTTTGATGGTTGGTTTATGAAAAATCGAGTTATAATTATTTTTAGTTCAATTTCTCGAGACCTAATTTGGGAAAATCGAGTTTTTATCTTGGGCTTGGATTGAAAATGATATGAAATAGCCTATTGGTCTCCACAATTTTATTGGTGAAGAAAAATTCGAGTTTGGTTTCCAAAATTTTAATTTATGGTGATTTTTCAACCGCCTATTGAATTTTTAAAATTAATTCTGAATTAAATTTTGAAAGGGCTTTTATGTAAAGTTGTAATTCAATTCAATTGCATTGTGCCATAAATTGCAACTCACATAGTGATCGATTTGAGTTGCAATTAGGTTTAATTGGTTCCACCAGTGAATTGCAATTTGATTTCAAATTGAATTATGATTTTGGATTCCAATCTTGGTTCGGTTTATGACTTATGTTAATCAAATTAATTTTCATTATTTGAATTATTGAGAAAAATAAAATTTTATTATTATTTATTTATGATTATATTTATGAGTTAAAATAACCAAATATTTTTTCAAAAGGTTTTGAGGTTATTTTAATTTATAAATATTATTATTCTATATTTATTTTTAATTCTAGTCAATTTGACCCAAAGGTTGAGTTGGTATAGAGAAGAAATAAATATAGAATATTTTGAAAATTTATTTGTGACCATTGTGATCTTACTATTGATTGGCGGGATCTCGTGGTTTGTATTATTTTTCCAAAGGAGGTAGTAAAAGATCACAATTTATCTCGATTCTGGTTTTATTCGTGGTTTGCAGGATCTCGTGATTTGTGTTATTCTCCCAAAAGAAATAGTATAAGATCACAATTTATCTCGATTCTAATTTTACTGGTGATTGGTGGGACTCGTGATTTGTGTTATTTTTCCAAAGGAAGTAGTACAAGATCACAATTTAATCTCAATTCTGGTTTGGCTTGTGATTTCTGGGATGTCGTGGTTTGTGTTAGTTTCCTAAAGGAGATAATATAAGATCACAATGATAATTCCTATTTGGATTAATGGAATTATGGATTATTTGTGATTGAAATACATTTATTGTGTTTTGAGCTATCTATTGCAAAATTTGCAGTATGGAATCTAGTAATCAGCTTTTCAAGATCGAGATCTTGAATGGATCAAATTACTCGACTTCGAGAAGTGAACTAGAAGCTCATTTGGTATTTCAAGGTTTTGACATTGCTCTTGATACTACTGAACTGTCTATTGGGTCAAGCTAGTTTGAAAATGATACAGAGTAGATAAGCTAGCAAGACAGATAATCAGAAAAAAAGTTTCTGAAACAGTTTGTGCCAGTTTGCCAGATGTTTATTCTACCAAAGAATTACTTCAGATTATTTATGACAGATTTGTTGGGTCCTCTAAAGTCAAGAAATTGTCTTTGATTTGGAAACTACACAACACAAAATTGACTGAGTATGAGAATATTCGAAAGCATATTCTGACAATGTTCTCGATTGTTCATGAGTTGAAAAGCTTGAGCTTGAGTCTTGATGATGAATATGTCACATATTATATCCTGGACTCGCTGCTTGCATCCTTTGAGACTTTTATTATTAACTATAATACACATGATCGTCATTGGATGATGGATGAATTGTTGAATCAGTGTATCTCAAAGGATGAAAGAAGGAAGACTATTAAAGCTGAACTTGTGAAAATTGAATCAACAAATTTGGTTGAGAAGAAACAGAAGTTTAATTCTCAGTCTAGAAAGCTTTTTAAGAAGCAAGCCTAGAAGAAGAAATTTATAAAGAGTAAGGATGATGTGAAAGGAAAAGCACCTGCTCAGTTAAAAGAAAAGGTTTGCTTTTATTGTAAAAAAAAGGGCATTTTGTAAAAGATTGTTACAAATTGAAGTTTTTGCAGGAAAAGAAATAAGGTAAATTTAAATGTCTAGTTTGTTTTAAGTCAAATTATATTGATGTTTCTCTTGATGCATGGATTGTGGAATTGGGATCATCAATCCATATATCAACTATTATGTAGGGATTCCTGGACCTAAGGAACCCGGATGATCAGGAGAAGTATGTCTTCATGGGGAACAATGAACGAGCTGATGTCGTCGGTGTTGGGACATACACTTTGGCTCTTCATGATGGTCATACTGTTTTACTGTCAATTACAGTTTTTGCATCAGTAATTAGGCATAATTTACTGTCAATTTCCAGACTTACAGAATTTGGTTATTGTTTTGCATTTCACAAAAACTCTGTATTTCTGATGTATGAAAATGTTGTTATTGCTACTGGTACTGTATCTGATGGTTTGTATAAATTGCATGTGAAACTGGAAGTTGACTTTACAGTATAATGCTACAATGTTGATTCTAGATATATATGCTCTTATAATTCGATTGTGCAGTTGAATAAGAATTCTTCTCGTCTATGACATTGCCGTTTAGGTCATATTGGTAGAGACAAACTAGAGAGACTCTGCCATGACGGAATTCTGCAAAATATAAATTTTGATGACTTTGGTATCTGTGTGGATTATATTAAAGAAAAGATGATAAGAGCATCATTTCCAAAGGCATTAAGATCTAATAATTTGTTAGATCCAATCCATATAGATATTTGTGGCCCAAATGGGGTAGTCACAAAGAATGGCCAGAGATATTTTGTAACATTTATTGAGGACTACTCATGATATGCATATGTGTATCTGCTGCACAAAAAGTCAGATGTGTTTGAAATATTTAAGGTGTATAAAGCTAAAATTGAAAATCAGTTGGGCAAAAAGATTAAAACTATCAGGTCAGATAGAGGAGGTGAATACACTTTCGATATTTTTAACAATTTTTACAGGAGTATGAAATCATTGCAGAAAATCTAGAGCAAAATGGAGTAGCAAAAAGGATGAACAAGACTTTGATGGATATGGTACGTTGTATGTTAGTTTTCAATGAATTGCCAGACTCTTTATGGGGTGAAGCACTGAAAATGACTACATATATTTTAAATAGCGTACCATCTAAATTTGTTCCTAAAACTCCTTTTGAGTTGTGGCTTGGAAGAAAACCCAGTCTCAATCATCTCAGAATCTAGGGCTGTGATGCACAAGCTAAATTTGTTGAACCTAGTATGCCAAAAACTACAGCTTGGAGCTTAAGCTGTAAGTTTATTGGTCTTCCGAATAGATTTAAGGGTTACAGACTATACAATCCTGTTCAGGGCTCCTTATTTGAAAGCAGAGATGTCAAATTTCTTGAACATGACACATCTGTCACAGGAAGCAAGAGGAAAAGAATTGAAGTTGAGGATGAGTTCGATAGAGCTGGACGAGGTGAAGCACCGATGGTTGTGCCAAACAAGTCAGACGAAAGACCCAGAAGAATTCATAGATCAGCTCTATCAAATGACTATATTGCATATTTAGAGGAAACTGGAGATATGAACATTCAGAGTTCAGATAATATAGATGAGATGTCTATATCATTGATCATAGAAAATGATGATCCATTGAATTTTTCAGAAGTCATAAGCAGTGAGAATGCAACATTCTGGTTGAATGTAATGATTAAAGAAATTGATTCCATGCAGAAGAATAAGGTTTGGTCTCTAGTGCTAACTCCTGTCAACTGTAAACCAATTGGCTATAAATGGGTCTACAAGACTAAATTGAAAGCCAATGATGAAATTGACAAATATAAAGTAAGGTTGGTTGCTAAAGGATATACTCTAAGAGAAGAAATTGATTATGATGAGACCTTTTTTTCAATCTGTAGAAAAGATTCATTGAGAATCTTTATAGCATTGGTTGCCCACTATGATTATGAACTCATTCAGATGGATGTTAAAACAATATTTTTGAATGGAGTTTTTGAAGAAGAAATTTATATAATTCAGCCAGAAGAGTTTATCCAAAAAGGTGATGAATCAAAAATTTGTAAACTACATAAATCCATTTATGGTTTAAAGCAAGCCTCTCGACAATGGTATATTAAATTTCTGAGGCAATCACAAAATTTGGCTTTCGGGAGAATACAACTGATAATTGTATATACCTGAAAGTCAGTCGGGGTAAAGTTCAAATATTGATGTTATATGATGATGATATCTTATTGGCAGGTAATGAATTGAATTCCCTCAGAGAAACTAAAAGGATATTGTCTACCGTCTTTAAAATGAAGAATATTGGCAATATTTCATATGTCTTAGGTATTAAAATATATAGAGACAGAAAGCGTTGATTGCTTGGGTTTTCTCAGGAGACATATATTGCTAAAATTCTTCAAAAATATGGTATAGACAATTGTAAAACTGGAGAGTCACCTATAGTCAAATGTGATAACCTTAATCTTTAGCAATGTCCTCATAATGACATTGAGAGACGAAAAATGCAGAAAATTTTCTATGCTTCAGCTGTTGGTAGTTTGATGTATTTGATGATCTATACCCATCCATATATTGTTTTTGTTGTGAGACTTCTTGGCAAATATCAGAGTAATTCAGGAATGATTCATTGTAGAGCAGTTAAGAAGGTTTTTCGTTATTTGAAGAAAATCCAAAATTATGAACTCTTATTTGATGGTTATAAACTATTAAATATTCTTGGATATACAGACTCTGATTGGAAAAGATGTGATGACAGTTTGAAGTCCACATCTGGATATGTGTTTATTTTGGCAAAAGGAGTTATTTCATGGCGTAGTATGAAACAGACTACTACTGCTTTATCGACTATGGAGACAGCGTATATAGTTTGTTGTGAGGTTAGTAAACATGTTATGTGGTTGAAATATTTTCTTTCTGATCTCTAGGTTGTTAATTATATTGATAGGCCAATGCAGATAGTCTGTGATAATGATACTGTTATATCCCTTAGTAATGATGCTAGATGCCATTTCAAGGCAAAACATATTGAGCTGCAATTTTATTATGTCTATGAAAAAGTTCAGAAGAAGGATATTATTGTTTCACGGATCTCCTCTGCAGATAATCTGGCTGACCCAATGACTAAAGACTTGGTGGTAAATATATTTAAAGAACATGTCAGTCATATGGGGATAGTTTACAAACATGATATCACGTTTTGATTGTTACATATTTTTTCTTTGGTTATAGTTTATTTGTCAGTAAACTATTGCTTTCCCCATATGAAATGATTTCATTGATGTGTTTTGCTCGTAATCTTTCGGTGTGGAAGATGAAGTCCTTGGGAATACCATGGGTCAGTAGGTAGATTGGTGATGACCACCTACATGAGGATCTAGTGATCATGTGTAGGTGATTCCTAAAATGATTGAGGTGAAGGTATGACTGGACATTATATCCGTTTTATACCTCTCACTTAGATGAAGTGCATTGACACTTGTGGGAGGATGTCCTCAGTATAGTTTGTGTATCTAAGTGATGTGTTTTTGAGAGAAGCACGAAGCGACTAGACCGTCAGTGGAAAAGACATGAGAATTCTCATTACTATTAGTTTTATTATATGTCTTGTTCAACGAGCACATTGTCTATGCTTATATTTGATATTATTCAGCTCAACTGATGTAGTATTTTACTTGCTTTGACATGGAAATGGTTGGTATACCATTAGTATACATTCATCCATGATTGGGCATGTATGGGGACTACTGAGAAAGAGTGGTATAATCCATTGTCTCTGAATTGCACAGTTGAGATCCACTTGTTGAAAATTATTTTCTCAAAATTATTTTAAGTATACATGAATCTATTTATGTATAAATAAACATATTTATAGGCCAAGTGAGAGATTGTTAGTCCTGTGGCCTTATAAACTGATTATTGATTTATTTTTGAGATAGGTTTATTTGTACAATTTGGGTCAGACAGTTTAAGAATGTAATGAGTGGCTTAAATCTAACTGTCTGATTGATATTTATATGATAATTGATGACAACATAGATAGAGTCAAATATTATATGTGTGTGCTCATTTGGGTGTTCCGTGATGGGTCGAAATATTTTATAGTATATCCAGCATCTGTTCTCACTTAGGGTTACATGGTTGGAGGAGGATAAATTGTTTTATTTGAATTATTTGATTTGGAACTTTTTATAAATATTTGGCCTTAGTTGTAATTACAAAATTTTGATTTGTAATTATAATAAATTTCGGGGGCCTATTTGTAAAAAGGTAAATAAAATATTTTTTCGAGAATTCAATTGAGAATTGAATTGTGACATAGACAAGCAGAGAACAGAGTTCATCGTTCTCAGCCCTGTGAAATTTTTTCTCCTCTTCGACTCTTTTTTATCAGAGAGTGGTAAGAACTTAGGGTGGATCTGCTGGGGTTTGCAGATAAAAATTTCAGAATTTCATTTTAGGTTCTGAGGTATATAAATAAGTTTTAATTCATTTTGAATTTGATTTTCTCGCGAATCTTGCATCCAAAAAAAAAAAATTGGAGCCTGCATTACTAGCATCAAGTCAATTGATATTGTTAGTATTTGACAATTCGAAACATACTGAAAGCTACTAAATTGCAGAACATTGGATCCAAAATTACACTGCAACTGCCACTTGTTCACTAATTCATTGCAAACATAGTTCTAACATTAAAACGTGCCTTCAGCAATAACTTAAAGCTGAAACAGATTTTAGCTCCAAAAAAAGGCAAAAGTCTAGCTTATGATAAAATTAGGGATTTCAGGATATGAGACGGCTAGGGTTTCAATGATGAAGAGAGAGTTTCATATTCTCTTTACTGAGCACTCACGCAAATTACATGAAACCCAAACAGCTATCTGCTCATATAGCAGCCAGGCCGAACTAAGAGTCCTTGAATACCCTAAAAATATACATTTGATAGCCCTTGGTTGAAGTTATCTTGGAAAGGGTCATTAGTATGAACATAACACAAACAACTAAAGATTCTTAGATGTAGATGGAAAGGATTCTCTCCATGTATCAAAACTTGGATTAGGCTCTTATTATCTAGGTTAGGAGTTGTTGACATGTTGATTAAATATGCCGCAGTGAGAACTATCAATCCAATAAACAATAAGCACATTTCTCTCAAAAAGTAGAGCTCTAGCAACTTCTAATAAGTGTTGGTTCTTTTTTTCGGCCACTCCATTTTATCGTGCTATGTAATCACAAGAGGTTTGTGATACAATTTCATTGGCTCTAAGATATTCTTGAAATTTAGATGACGAATATTTCTTTCCATTATCAGACCTAAGTGTCTTTATATTAGTGTTAAATTGGTTCTTAATCTCCCTATGAAAAATTTGAAAGGCTTTGATGACTTTTGATTTTCTTTTCAAGAGGTACAACCAAGTCACCCTTGAGCAATCATATATAAACATTACAAATGATTTTAACCACTCAATGTGGATGATTTGGTTGTCGAAACATCACTATGAATGAGGTTAAAAGAAAAAGAACTAGCTTTATTATTCCTTACGAAGCATACAGATATATGATGCTTTGCATACTCGCAAGTTTCATAAAAACTATTACTAGATAACTTGCTACTAGGAAACAATAATCTAAGAGTACTATTGGAAAGATTGCCTAGTTTGCAGTGCCATTTGACGAGCTTCCCTTTTGGAGTCACTAGTGCCCTTGTACTTAGTTCTTCAAAAGTCAAAATGTGGAGCCTTTTATCTTCAACACCCCAACAATCTTTTTTCTTGTGTGAAGATCCTAGAAAACACAATGATCAGGGGAAAAAAGTTATTGAACAATTTAAATCCTTAGTCAATTGACAAAGAAACAAGAGATTAACAAGGAATTTTGGAGCATGAAGAATTGCTTTCAACTTTAAGGAGGCTATTTGAATCTCTTTTTTCAGGAACAGGTGAAGTTCCATCTGCCACTAACAAACTTGGTGGGAGAGAATCTATCTAGGTTTTTCTAGAGAGACTCCTTACCAGTCATATGGTCAGATGCACCTGAACCGATGATCCATGGGTTCTTCTGTGGCCGCTGGTTAGCTAAATATGTCTTGGTGTTGTAGACAGTAGAGCTATGTTTTGCAGCAGCTGGTTGTACTCTTCCCTGGATATTGTAACTACATCTCCTTCAGATTTGGGTGTCTGTTGTTACCTTGCTTCATCTTTTGTGTGTCGAGGCTGTTGTGGTGCCTTGTGTATTGTTGGCCCATGTTGGTTTTCCAGCAATGTGCCAACATCTGTCTTTTGTGGCTCAAGTTCCACACTAAGTATATCTTGGTGGTGAACCTCTGCCACCGCCTCTTTCTCTTCCGTCTCTTCCTTGACCTTTGATTGAATCTCTACTACCGCATCCATAATTGCTATTTCTATTGCCTCTTCCATAACCATAGTCCCTTCCTGAGACCATGGCCAAGCTATATGTTATTCTTATTCCTTGAGATGACACCATTGTTGCTTTCTGGATCCTTCTGTAAACCTGCTCCAGTGATGGGATTTTACTGCTGCTCATGAGAGTAGCCTTTCAGGTACTCGTACTGGGAATCTGGTCTTGCCAAGAAGGACGCGAGCTTCACTCCTTCATGCTCCTTTCTTACTTTCTTAGTTGTGGCTGGGAGATGGTATTCTACTTTATCTCATAAACCACTCATGAGTCCAAGATATTCACTCTCTACCATCTTGTTTTGTGGTAAAGATCTCCTCATACAAAGCAAAGACCAGGGTTATGTTGTCTTGGCTTCCATAAATTCTTTTGATTTTGCTCTATGTTGCTTTGGAAATCTTGCAATGCAGCAAATGTCTACCTACATTGGGCTCCATACTGCTGAGTATCAATGACATGACTTCATGGTCTTTTGAGTGCCACTCCTTTGGCGGGTCCTCTGTGAGATACTTCTGCTTCCCTTTGACCATCAGGTAGATTTCCCAGCTCGTGCCCATGGAAGACAGTTATCGATACATCACAGCTTTGTGGAGGTGATTTGCATATTGCATCCATCTCTCTGGGGCTTACACTCCTCAATGCTCGCCATCCAGGGTTTAGGGGGCTTCTCTTGAGAGCTTCTAACAGGTTCTAGGTTCTGATACCATGATAAAATTAGGGTTTTCAGGATATGAGATGGCTAGGGTTTCAATGATGACAAGAGAGTTTCATATTCTTTCTACTGAGAACTCGTACAACTTACAGAAGACCCTAACAGCTCTCTGCTTATATAGCAGTCAGGCCCAACTAAGATTGACTCTTAAGCTTATCAGGTTGTGATGAAAACTGGGATTTATAAGTATGAGAAGGCACTAGATGCAACAAGGCTTGGGAACTACTGAATCTCTAAATGGTGAACTGAGCCTGAATTTATCTTCAAAAGCTTCAACAGCTTAAAACTAAAATAGCTTTTAGTTCCCATAAACAAAGAACTCTAGCTTAAGTTTGGAGTAGCTTACAGCATCGAAAAGATCAGAAGTGTATCACAAGAATCAAAAAGTGTATCACATCCAGACAGCAATACCATCATCCTAGCTTCCTATATCACATAAAAATAGTAGAAAATACCAGCTGTTGTTCATCTTAACTTAAGAAAAAAACCGAAATGAGTTTAGAAAGCTACCATTTGTCATTGAGTGCTGCAAACTAATGATCTCAAATGGTCAAACCCCTATTCGTGTTGAGTCCCATATGATTACTTGCAGTGCCTATGCTGCCACTAGAACCCAACACACTTGTGTTGTTTCTTTCACTCTTGTCAATACCTTGCCCCTAGTGATAGTTCTTCCTTGTCCCCTTGCTCTGGTTGGCCTAGCTTTAGTTCTGGGATGTTGCAAAGAGATCAAAGGTTCAACTTACCTGCTTCCATTGTGGCCTTTTTGGCCACACCTAGCATGTGTTCCATGAATTTTGAACTCTTGAGGAAGTACTCACTTCATCTACACCTTGCACAAGCAAGAGGAACATGTTTTGATTGTTCCTTGTCAAGAAGTGGCTTAACAGAACCAATATAAGTCAATACATATTCTGCAACCATAAAGCTCTCATTCACATGGAACCATTATTCTTTTTTATTCCTATTTTCATGCAAATCTTTTGATTTAATTTGAAACATGCCGGGATTGTTGTAGTTTTTTGTATTGTGTTTCCAAAATCAGTTTACATAGAGTATTTGTGTACCAAAATTCATTCGATTATGAGATTAGAACTAATTCCCTCCAACATACAGCTTTTATTTTGGATAAGTAAATAGTGCCAGAAATTCTATTCAATCACGCCTTTTGTGGCTGTTTGTTTGGACATCACAGAGGCATATGCTGGTTCAAGCATTGACTTGATTAATTTATCAAATTAGATTCATCTGGGCCATGATCAGGATTAATCAGGTTGACTGTTGACTGTTCCATCATAACTTGTTTTTGTTTTGCTTAGGTTCAAGTTTGTATCTAAGATTCAAATGAGCAAAATTTATAGTTTGCTTTCTTATGCATGTCTGAATGATCACAATGCAAGCTGAAGCAGCCTACACTTGGCTGCTAGCTCAGATGAGAGAAAAAGGACGGTTTGTTTATTGCGAATAACTAAGATGACTTTAAGAGAGTGCTAATTTCCCTCTTCTCTTTGCAACTTACCTAAAAGAGTGACTTAGAGAAGCCAGCTTAAAGAAATCAGCACCTATTTAATTTCAACTTAAATTCTTTTACTTGCATAATGATATATATATGGCATTTTGCTTCTGGGCTCTTTCTTCATAAAGTAATATTTCTATCTGTTGGAAATGACATGGTTGTGAGCAGGATGCAAGTTTTTAGTCTTTATCATTTTTTCTCTCTCAACTACCATCGTGAATTTGTGCCTTGGTAATGAAGATGTCTGTTCTTGTTTGGTTTCTATTATTGTCTCTATTATTCATTTTCATACACAGACTCTATTGAGGTGGTGATCTTGTGCTTATAGTTAGTGTCGGTAGGATATTTGAATTGTTTTAGGCCCAATTATAAAAAAACAACAAAAAAGTTGGATCGGGTCCCCAATCAAGTCAATTTTGAAGAAAAAAACTTTGCTCTCTATTCTAGTTGAGTACCCATTAAAGGACAAATAGGCTTGTTAGTAAAGCAAGGACAAAATTGCTAATAGAATCCAATTTTGCAGCAGATATATTTTTTAAAAATATCATGAACTCTTAATAATTCAGACAATTTTTAGGTTGTGATTGTTTATAATTTTTATGTCTGCAGCATTATTTAATTGAAGTGGTTCTTTTATTTTTGGTATTTTTGATGTCTGCTCATTCCCAAAGATAAATGGTTGACAGGAGCATTAACATTTGTTGCTTTAGATATGCTCTAAGGTCAGTTGGCATTTTAAGCATTAGCCCTGTTGCAGACATCTGGGTCTTGGGTAATTTTGATTGTGGGTAACTGGATGGAAGTGTGGAAAGTAGGAAAAGTGAATAGAAGCAGATTTCACAGGAAGGGACGACAAGTGGCATTTCTACAGTTCATCATATGATAAAAGTGAAGTCTGATTTTATTGGATTGAACCTGTTCTGTTAGCCCTTCCCACTCTTTGTGACTTCATAATATCTCAAGATGAAGTCAAATTTAGGTATTGAAGGCTATCTTGGATGTGGTCACTTCTGTCAAACAAGCACCGCCTCTACCACTTACTAGTTCTGCTCATCACTTCTTTATTGGGGATTTAGTGCACAGTTTTGAATTTACGATTGTGGCAATTTAATACATGCATCAAATACTTTTTTAAGACTTCAACTCTATCCGGCTTTATTTTTCTTTAATTATACGTATCATCTCAAGCCATTAGTTCTTTTGGACTCTAACGTACTAAGAAAGCACCCATCATATATTTTCAGTTAATTGCTTAACTTTGGCTATTGCTGATGCAGAAATTTGACCTATGGGCAGGGGTTGAATATTGTAGTTGCTACACCTGGAAGATTTATCGATCACTTACAGCAAGGAAATACATCCCTTTCGAGGATTTCTTTTGTTGTTCTGGATGAAGCTGATAGGATGCTGGACATGGGTTTTGAGCCACAAATCAGAGAAGTAATATGAATTTATTGGTACAAATATATGCATTTTTCTGTTTTCCCAATTTGATTACGGTTTGTTCTCCCCTTTTTTGAGCAGAATAGACTCTTCAGTTCTTTTTTTCTTTTCAAGCTGAAGCAGATACCCTCATTTATTTGTCCTTTCTGTTTCTTTTGCTTGTGACTGTGTTAAATACTAGTAACTGTCCTGCTGCATGGCTTCTGGTTCTGGTGATTGGTATCTGATTGTTTTTGAAGAAAATGATATTCTCATTAATATTTTTCACACAAAATATGGAGTTAGTTTGATTATGTATTATTGAATGCTCACCACTCCTCTGGGGATGTGTTATTATGCAAGACCATATTTTGAAGGGTGCAAACATTCAAACAAGTTTATTTTGCTGGCTGCCTAATATGACTACACAATAAAACAAATAATTTTCTTTTTTCAAGACAATCTCTGGTACTAGCAGTTTCTTGCCATAAAATTCGAGAGTGGGCAGGTTCACAAATCTGCCTTAGTTCTGTTAAAAAAGGTAGATAGTTGGAAAACTCAAAAAGTTCTTATTCATAATGAGTCAGACTGTATTATGATCATTATGGTTTATTGGCTTATAATGGTGAAGCTTTTCTGATTGAAGTCACAGAGTTGCTGGTCTACTCTCCTTTCATCAAATCCTGATCATTGCCACCTTTCTTCCAAAATTCAATTGTAGTGTATAATTGACTCTTTGAATTGGATAATCCATGAACTCTTCATGGCCAAAATGTCTTTTATATGGGATGATATATATGTAGCAGAAAGTTGGCTTTTCCCTAATTCAATCTCTTGTACATCTTAACCAAATACTAGGGTGATGTGCTGTATAAATATTTGCGGTATGTGGGTGCTTCTACTTGATTAGAGCATTGTTTCATGATTCTAAATATGGAAAAGTCAGCAGTTCAACTTATATTGTTTTACTTGGAAAACTTACCTTGTATAATTTACAATAGAAAGTTGATTATTTTTGTGATGCTATCAGGATTTCCCTTCTGTGATGTACACTTACTAGCTTTGAATCATATTTTGCACAGTTTTGGTGCTCATTTTGCGGCAACCCTAGTTGCCACTGTGCAATGTTGGCTGATTACTAGATTGCAGATAATCACATTATAAACTGAAAGACCTATTACGCACATTCATTCTAGGTGATGCAAAATCTTCCTAGGAAACATCAGACATTGTTATTCAGTGCAACCATGCCAATAGAGATTGAAGCACTTGCTCAGGTAGAAGATTTTGTCTCTTCTTTGATTTCCACATCTCAGAAAAAGAAGAAGGCATATCTTCTTTGATTTCCCATCTTTTCATCCAAGTAAATTAAAAGTTTCAATCCTAGTTTTTGGTGCATCTTGGCCTTTTAGAGTCCGTTTGGTTGGGGTCAAGGTCAAAATTAATGAACTACTTTTGTAAACCAATATTTTTTTATCAAAATTAAGGCTTTAATAATTTAAAGCTCAAAAAACTATTTAATTTTTTATAATAATTTAATTTAATAATAGTATAAAATAATAAATATTAATTTTACAAGAAAAAAAAATAATTATGAAACGAGCTGATCCTAATCCTAATCCCAAAACAAACGGGGCCTTAAGCATTCCCAGGATAAGCTTACTTATGTTAATCTGAGCTACTCTTGATTTTTAGTCTTATTGCTGCTACATGACTGCAATGAACGATTTTATTATTTTGTGCTTTTTGAGTATACTATAACTTTAGGATTTCTGATGTCGACCGTTTTCATTTGATTTGATTCCTAGGAATACTTAATTAGCCCAGTTCAGATTAAGGTTGGACAAATAAGCAGCCCAACTGCAAATGTCTCCCAAATGTTGGAGAAGGTTGCTGAAAATGAGAAGGTATCTTATCCCTATTTTATATGAAGTCTGGAGCTAATTCTGTTGTTTTTGGTGACTCGTGCCTCTTGATGCCAGCCTTCCTTTTTGTGTGCTTTACTGAATAGTTTTGCATATTCTATTACTTTAGCTTTTCTAATAAAAATGCCACTTCTCAAGCTTGTGGAATTTTTCAGAACTCTTGTATTTGAATCTATTTCTGCCAAAAATATTATTTATTCTATAATGGCAATATGTGATCTATCTATCAAACTAAGTAGCCAGAGTAATTGCCTGCCTGTTAAAGGAGATTTGCTGGCTCTGTTTTTTCTGACCTTATTTTGTCATGAAAAGGTTTCTTAGTTGAAGCTTCCTAGGTCAATGCTTGTATGGTTGTAGGTTTGTGTGTTCTTTACTTTTTTTCTAAATGAAGTGGTCAGCTTCAATCTAGTCCATGTTATTTCTATTAGTGGTATCCAATACCGCTGATGGTTGTTATGCCTGTCATTATAAGGCATGACACTCTTTGCATGTTAACGTATGTGGATATTGTTAACCAAGAAGGAAGAGTTAAAAAAGAAGAGGGCTCAAAACATCCTCATTGACTTAAAAATTGAAAGTATAATTGCACTAGTATATCATCTATATATTTCAATTTTTGGATTTATCACAACTCATAAATTCGAGATCTAACAAGACTTAAGATTTAAAATCAACTTATACTGTAATTGAGCTTAAGTAAAAAAGCCTGAGTAGAATTATAGTGTTGTGGGATTGTGCCTTATATATAAAAGTACAGATCTAGGATTCCATTGTATTAAAGATCTCAAAAGTTATTATAATGAAAAAAGAAGTACTTTATTATTGGTTGTAAAGCCATTTGAAATCTTAGTTTTGTAACATGTTATCAAAGTTTAGGTATTAAAGAGACGGGAACAACAATAAAAGCCAAAAGATGATGGACAAAAATGATTACAAATAATACAAAGGAGGAACTCTGCATATTATAATTATAAACTATTTTTAGATATTTAGAACTATTTTTCATGGGCAAGATTCGTGAAATTCTATCTCAAATCTTGAAGGAGATGAAAGTATTTAATAGAAAAACCTATCAAAAGATCCTGTAAAGACGGAGAATTGGGAGGTAAAAGACTCAAATGTGATGTTTTTTTTTTAAATAATGTAAAATTAGAAATAGTTCATGTACTATTCCATTGTAAAGGTTCAAAGGTTAGTTGGGAGAAACTTTGTAAGATGTATATGAATAAAAATAATGTATTTTGTATATTTTCTATTTGAAAATAAATTTATAACCTAAGCTAAGAAGATAATGAATTAAGTACATACTTTAATATACGAACTGGTTTCTAAAATGAATTAGAATATTATAGACCAACTAGATTAGAAGACAGTCATAAAAATCAAGAAGAATAAAATGTTACATGATTCCTTCATGACCTAGATTTTTAGTATAAACAATATAAAGTAAATTTTTTGGTTGGAAGTGAGTTGCCCCTACTAGAAGAGATATTTGAAAGATTCTAAACGATTGGTGCTATCTCTACAAGTCAAAAGACAATAAGAGAAAGCTCCTTTACGATTTTAGGATGAAAGACTGGATGGAGTAAAGGAGAAATTAGTTTTAGAGAAAGAGGAAGAAACAATTTAAGATCCATAGAGCATGGCAAATTAGGATACACGGTTGACAAATATTGAATGATTGTTGGTAAATCAGCTTGGTCAAATAGTATCCAAGCAGATTGGTATAAAGAGACAAATCTGAACAAAAAATTACATAAAGTTTCTCTTGAACCTTTATTGATAACCATCTTAAATGAGGAGTATGATCAATTGATCAAGAGAAAAACACTAAAAGGCATCACAGTAATCATAGAGGTCCTTGGATTATTGATTCAAGAGTCTCTAATTATATGACAAGAAATAAATTATGATTTACTTATATAAATAGTTTTACAGGTTCAAGGCTAATGACATTAGTAGATGACATAACATCTCTAGCAACAGGATAAGGTAATATTTATCTATCATCATTTATATTGTTTTCTTCTTTATATGTTCTTAAAATTCCTATCAACTTAGTGTTCGCCAGTCAGCTATATGGAGCAACAATCAATAATCTAGGATAGACAGAAGGCTTCAAAAATTAATATTAAAATAACAAATGAATTTAGGTGAGTCTTAGTGCCTATCAGATATTGTGGAATATGAAATAGACGTAAGTTTTTGTTGTTAATTATTTTGACAATAATTATAAATCTTCTAAAATGAAAAATCTAACTAATAAAATTGAGACACGAAGAAATAAAATATAATTTGATTATTTAAATAAAGATATATGATTTAAGTAAGAGTATACACTCATTTTACAATAGAATTTAAATTCATAATACCAAGTGATATGAAATAACAAAAGGATTGGAAAAGGTGGTGTTTGTTGCGTTCCACTCTCGTGCATTTTGATCGAGTAGAATTTGACTCAAATGGATACTTGATTTTGATTGAGTAGAATTTGACTTGAATGGATACTTGATTTATTTCTTGGCAGATACTAATAACCTTGCTTGATTTTAGAATGTAACTAAATGTTTTGATTTATTTCAGTTGATTTTATTGGGGTTTGAAGTACCACTGACAATTTTCTACTTATTATCAGTTAATTTTAACCGAGTTTAAACGAGTTTAAGACTGTCTTAGTTTGATTTTAATTTGAGAGAACGATTACCGGTCTTAGTTTATGTTAATCATTATTGATTTGAGAATTGATAAATTTTTTGACTTGTCCATTAAGTTTGAAGTATCATTAATGAACTTTATGTTTGTGTTGATTGATTTCTTTTAAATACGGTGTTTGATTGATTAATTAAGTGAACTCAAGTCTATTTTAGTTTAGTTTAATTTGAGAGAATGACTAACGACTTTAGTTTATACTAATTATTTTGTACTTGAGAATTAATAACTTTTTTGGTTTATTGTCAATTAAATTTGAATCATTGTTGATTAAATTGGAAGTATCACCAATAATTTTTGTACTTGTGTTAGTTGAGGTTGAAATATTACCGACAATTTTATATTTATTATTGGTTAATTTTTTTCGAATATGACATTTGACTGATTGAGTAAGCGAGTTCAAACCTCTCGTTAATTTGATTTTAGATAGTTCGAGGACTTAACTTATACTATCACTAATTTAACAATTATTGACTTTCTTTTGATTTGTTGTTAATTGGATTTGTATTATTGTCGACGACTATGAGGTTGTTGTCGATTAACTTCGATTGATTTGAGTTTGATTCAATTCAAATATGATTTTGGTTTGTATTTGATTTGAGTTAATTCGATATTCAAATTTAGTTTCGATTTAAATCCGATTTAAGTCTATTCGATATTTAGACTTAGTTTTGGTACAAATTCGATTTGATTCAGATTGATATTTAGATTTAATTCGATTCAAGTTTGATTTGATTCAATTCAATGTTCAGATTTGATTTTGTTTCAAATATGATTTTATTTACTTTGGGTTGGGTTTGATCTTATTTGATTCGCATCGGGTCTTAGATTCGATCATTAATGGATGTTGGATCCAATCCTTGTTAGGTTCTTACTGAATCTTTAATGAATTTCGTATCCAAACTTTAATAGATTTTTATTGAATCCTTAATAAATTTTGATTTAATTCTTATTGGATTTGGGGTTCGATCTATATTGGATTATTAGATTTTTGATTTAATTCTTAATAAGTCTTGAATCCAACTTTTATTGAATTCTTATTGGATGTTTAATCAATTTTGAATCCAATTTTCATTAGGTTTTTATTGGATTCTTAATGGATCTTAAATCCAATCGTTAATAAATTTTTATTGAATTATTAATGGATTTTAAATCCAACTCTTAATGAGATTTTATTAGATTTTCAATGAATTTTAAATCTAATGCTTATTGGATTATTATTGGATCCTTAATAAATCTTAAATTCAATACTTATGAATTTTTAATGAATTTTGGATTTAATTCTTAATAAATTTTTAATGAATGCTTAATAGATTTTGAATCCAACATTTAATGGATTTTTATTGGATTCTTAATGAATTTTGGTCCAATCTTTAATAGATTCTTATTAAATTTTTTAATAAATGTTGGATTCAATTCTTATTGGATATGTATTGGATTGTTAATGAATTTTATATCTAATTCTTATTGGGTTTTTATTAAATTATTAATAGATTTTGGATGTAATTCTTATTGGGTTTGGAGTTTAACCCATATTGAATTCTTATTAAATCTAGGTTTGGTCTTTTAATAAGTTCGTGTTTGATCCATGTTAGATCCTTATTAGGTTTGGGTGTGTATTTTTTTGTGATAGTACTAAGTGTTTTAGAAGAGTGAGATATTTCTATTTTAAGAAAGTATTGAAGTTTTCCTAAATCCTTGATTCAAATTGTGTTTTCAAGAATTCTTCCAGTTATTTTATTCCTTGTGGGTCATCTTTTATTATAATGATATTATCAATATACATTAAGAGTATGATTCTTTTCTATTTTTCCTTTTTAAATAAATATTGAATAATTAGATTGATTGTTTTGAAATTTATATTCTGTTAAAATTGTGTTAAATATATCAAAGCATGCTCTGGGTAACTGTTTGAGTTCATAGAATGATCTCTTTAGTTTACATATCAATTATTGTTTACTTACACGAGTGAAATTTAGTAGTTATGTTATGTAAGCCTCGTTCTTGAGGTTTCTATGGAGGAATACATATTCCACATCCATTTGACTAATATTCCATTTATTGTTTATAATTGGAGATAAATGACTTATGGAATTTATTTTTGCTACTAGAGAGAATATATCAAAGTAATCAATTACTTGAGTTTGGGTAAATCCTTTTACCACAAGTTTATCTTTATATTTGTCTATGTTGCCATTTGACTTAGTCTTCATTGTGTATACTTATTTCCATTCTGTTGATCTCTTCGTTTCGTAAACGTTCAAATTCTTGTGTTTTATTTAGGTGCAATGCCTTCATCTCAGCTTTCATACTTGATCTCCATTTTGGATCTTTTAAAACTTTGTCACATACTTTGATATAGGAATGACAGAGATTATTCAAGCAAAATATTTAAAATTTGAAGATAATTTTTATATAAAACAAAGTGACTTATGGGATATTTTGTACGGACTCTCCTTTCTTTTCTTAGTGCTATAGGTAGAAACTATTCTACTTGAGGAAAAAATGTACTTGAATCTTCATTTAATTTTTCTTGTATAGATGTTTATTTTGAACCTTTTGGAGTGATGATTGATGGACTAACTACTTAATTTCTGTCCTCTTTTTGTCTCCTAATATAGATAATGTTAAAACTCATGTTCTCCTTTTCTATGTGCATTATGGCGGGTGAATTAGTGACTATATGGGTAAAATTAGATTAGGATAAATGTTCTAATTTATAATGCTATATTAAAGGATTTTTTGTTTTACTTGTAACAATCTTGATTGTCTGTTTATCCGTATCAAGAAGATATGAGTCTTTATTTTCAATTTTTTCATGAATCATCTTCTTCATATAAAGGTTTTGCAAAATACAATAAGAGGGTTAAAATATTACGCAATAATTTAGAATTTTGGTTATTTGACTAACTGAAACAAGGTTGCAAGAAAATTGATGTACAAGAAAGGCTAAAAAGAGATTCAGGGATCTAGTATGAATATTTTTTTAACCATCAAAGTATATTCTTTATTTGCTAGAAGTAGGTGCTTGATTTTTGGTATTTGAAATAATGTAGTAAAGTGTTTAGGATTACCAAACACATAATCAGTAGTTCTTAAATCAATAACTAATGCGGAGACTAAAATTGGTTTTAGTTCTGAATTTCTTGCTGTGGACAGTACCTTTCTGCTATTTGTTACATGATCTTGTTCTTCCCAATTCAGTTTTAGATGAACTGTGTTTGGAGCTACAGGGTCTGAGCCTTTCGATTTTTTATTATATTCTAGATATGATCTCGGAACTTGTGAGACGTGTTTTGGGTGGCTTATCATGCAAAATGGAGCATCTGTCCATTATGTGATTGATTCTTTCATGGGTGCACTTGAGATTAATTCTCTCTCTTTTTCTTCCTGAGTAGACTGCTTTTGGATTGCTCTCTTCTTTTTGAAAACTTCTGTTATTGTCAGTTGCTATAGTAACAACTTCAAAGTTGAAGTTATATTTTGCAAGTTTGTATATATGCTGCTTATTAATGGGACTTTCTCTTCTGATATAAATTAATTCTTCATAGGTTTATACTCTCTGTCTAGGGTTGACAGGAACAAGGTAATTCTGAATTCATTCTTATACTAGTTTTGTTTCTCAATGGTAGTGGTAGATTGTTGATAGATATTCAGTTCACTCCAGAGACTTTTCATCTTGGTAAAGTATTCTTTCAAGGATTTTTCACCTTTTTTGGTTCTTACCATCCATTCTATTATCTCAAATATTCTTGAGACCTTTTTTTTTCCGAGTATAATTTTCTTACTTTCTCCTATACTTATTTAGTGGTGCTGCAGTTCATTATATTCATATTGACTATTGGATCCATATTATTGCAAAGTAGGGTTATGACTTGAATATCCTTTCTGAGCCAATCTTTTATTGGCGTTGTTAGCTCGTTTTCTTCAATTTACAGTCTTTTTTTGTTTTGAAAATATCTGTACTACTTTGACCTATTGGAAATGGTTCTTGGATCCTGTCAGTTGAATTGATGCGATTTGTAGTTCAAAATTATCTTCAACAGTGATGTGTTCTTTGCTTTCTTCTACTACTTTAACCGTGGTTTAATTTTTCTCTTTATCTTCCTAAAGCTCTAATACTATGTGATAGTTTTCTAGAGTTTTGGATCTGGAAGTAAGATTTTTTCTCAATGATGAATAAGAAAAAGGGTTTGTATTATTCCAAGGAAAAAGAATACAAAGAGAGGGAGTCCATTTAAAACTCTAGCATCTGACTCTTTATATAGATGAGGTTTCTCTACAAATATAACTCCTACTTAGAGTTCTTTTCGGTTCTTTTTTTTTTTTATGTCGGCTGCTGCTTTCTGAATTGGTTTTGCACTTATTTTAATGGTTGTGATGATTCATGGATTTACTCAAATACCTAGAAAGTATTTTTGTGCAACTATACTTGAGATTTATTTGAGTTCCATGCGAGTAATTTAAACCCTATTTTTCTACTTATCTCTGAAGAAGAATTAGGATTGCAACAGCCGAATACAAGACAATAGCCAATGTATCTCGAAAAAAAGTAGAAGATGAAGATATTGAATATGATTGAGGCTTGCATGGGTCTTATCAAACCTTGAAGTGTCACATACCTATCTTCGTAGGGGTATCCCTGTAAGATTTATTTCTCTTGGACTAGTATCCGTATGATATATCTTATTTTGTATCAAAGGCCTGTTTTTCTAGACCATTGGCTTTTAATGATTATGTAATGGCAAAGCTATTTTCTTGCAACTTTTACTTTTTACTGTCACTGCGATGCATCTGTTGAATCTAAAGTTTTATTTGAGATAATTCTCACGTGGCTCACACCCTAGCCAAGAAGCGAAATGTAGAGTTCTCTGTGTTAACTTTGATAGTCATAAATCAAGTTTAATGCATTTGTCATAATGCGATTTAGCTTTTTGATTGATAATTTTAATGTTTAAAAACTCAGTGATCTGTGTCAAAACTTAATTGACCCAACTGCGATTGGCCAAAATGGAGAAAACAATGAGCTTAGTTTACAGCCAACTCAGGTTGGGGATAAACTCTGCCAATCCAAAGTCGGATTGCTCGAGTCTTGACCAAGTTAGGAAAGATTCAGATTATTGGGTCATAGAAAAAAATGAGGCACATGATACAATATTCACTCTCTGTTTCACTAAATAAAAATGAAACCTATGTCATCACTTTCTCATGGCTGCGACGCTGGACAGAACTACTGGCTTCCCACACCATATTGTAGGTTTTGATATCTGATTGCACCATTTTTTTGGTAAAAGCATGTTTTTTATGTTTTTTTCCTGTTGCTTTAAATTTGAAAGTTATTAGTTTTTATGTTTTCTTCTATTTAATAAAGCAACTAATGAATTAATGAACTCAATTGCCTCTTTTATCAAGAAAGTTCCCTAATTTGTTATTGATTTTTGGACTGACTATTTTCTTATGATTTATTTGATCAAATATTTTGTTGTGGTTTGTTCTATGAATGGTGATACTAAATTTAAGAATTTCTGTATTTGGTTTTTTTGCTTTTGTTGAACAATGTAACTATTTATTCCATATAATATATAACATATTATATATTAAATATATGTAAGGTACAATAAATAATATGTACTCTTGAGTCAAAACAGGTTGAAACTCGTTTGAGTTCCAAAATGATTCACCTGAGTCAAAACTTTTCGGGTTCTCTGATCTGATCGCAAATCCTTAGTTTAGAATCTTGGTTAATTCTCCCTATTCCACTTTTTCTAAGATGGAATGGATTGTCAAAGGATTGAAGCTTTCCTTAAAGATAATCTGATGAAAAGTTCAACCAATTTCATGAAGTAACTCAGATCTAGGTTTAGCACTACTATACAATGATGTAGTAACAAATTTTACTGTATTGTAATTATAATTTGCTGTTTCTTGCAGAAGAAACTGTTTGTTTTTTCTCTTCTGTTGATTAAGGAACTAATAGCTTTTTTCTATTTAGATTGATCGGCTTCTATCATTGCTTGTGGAGGAGGCTTCTCAAGTCTTAATTTCTCGTCATGACCAACGCCTTACTATTGTTTTTGTTGAGAGAAAGGTACTACCATATTCTTTCTATTATTTGTGATACTTATGGTTATAGAATCAAAGTTTCTTACTGGATTACTGGTTTCCTTTATTTTAATTCCCTTTCCTTCGTAAAGCACATGTGCCTTAGCGCTGCTTTAAGAACTAGCTGTTCGGTCAAGAGTTCTTTATTTTGTTTAGACATCTGCTGCATACAAAATTGGATAACCACTGTGGAGCATGCTATAAGGTGTGCATTTTTTAGTTAAAAGTTTTCGTTACCAAGGAGATTCTGAGAAATCTTCAGAGCTCAATCACAATCAAACCAGTTCACTAATGTTTAGTAATTACGTGGAGACGACTTGTTCTACAGATGTGGCCACTACCCACTGTTGTCATTTTTTTTGTCATCGTGTAATTGTTAGACTTAGAACATCTCATCAATGTGATTTAGATTTGTCCCTTTTCATGGTTATCCTGTGAAATAGCTGCATTTATTTATCAGCGAACCCGTTTACGGTTGGTTCCTTAACCTTGCATTGTTGGTTACTTGACCTTGTTTCGATGTTTGCTATCAAACTTGTGCTTTTCTGTGAGCTTACCTTGCACAGTGCCCTGAACAATCAAGGCACTACAGCGTGCTTCATTAGAGAAATTAACTCTTTTCCGTTATATTGTTGTGGAGTGATTTTTCTCAAGACCTTTGGTTGTTTAGTCAACATTTGTGCACACTTATTTATTAGTGTAGTTCAATGTCCTCCCACTTAGCCCAGTTCCTAAAGATCAGAGAAATATCTCTGCTTTTGTAACTTCTGTTCCCGCATCAATTTTTCATTCTTTTCTTGTCACCAGACAAGATGCGTTGAAGTTGCGGAAGCCTTGGTTTCACTGTAACCACCCGTTATTTCATAATGGCCCATTACTTAGCCCACAACTCACAACCCAATAACCACCTCTATTTATAGGCAGCTATCACCCACTAAATCCTGACGGATAGAGAATCGGCTTGAAGGTAGAGAGAGTCAAGGAACGATCGTTGGGGAGGCTTACGGAGTGGCAAGAGGATTCGGGACGATCGTTATCGAAATTCGAGGTAGGTGATGTTACTTTCATCCATTTCTCTTTACCTCTATTCGAGTTACGTTGAGTTATTTTCATTTGTTCTTTTTTTACCTTTATGTCTGAGACAAGTTCATGTTGAATAATCGATAAACTTAGTGACCCTCGTGATAGTTAGGAGGATGATGATAACTTAGATCTAAGTAAAACTGAGTAG
Source organism: Trichopus zeylanicus subsp. travancoricus (assembly GCA_005019695.1). Lineage (NCBI taxonomy): Eukaryota > Viridiplantae > Streptophyta > Magnoliopsida > Dioscoreales > Dioscoreaceae > Trichopus > Trichopus zeylanicus. The sequence goes on from RXID01015130.1 coordinate 93,221, forward strand.
AGATTAGATATATCTAATTTTTGACGTTTTATACCGACCTATGACATGATTTGATAGTAGAAAGATTAGAGGGTTATATTTGCAAAATCTCCATCTTCTTCCCCGACCGCCTGCTGTGCTCCGGCGGCCGGCAGCGGAGGCGGCGGCGTGCGGTGCGGCGGCGTGCGGCACTGATGCGTGCGGGCGTCGTGCGCAGGCAGCACAGATCCGGTGTCGACGCAGTTCTGGCGCGTGATACGGCGTCGGGAGCGGCCGGTGGCGTGCGCACGACCGCGCAGGCTAGGGTCCGCTAGCATGCGGTTGCGCAGGCTGCTCGGGCTGCGGTGGCGCCTGCTTCGGCCCGACGGCACGGGTTGACGACGACCAGAGGCGCGGGAGAGCACGGATCTGACGACACCGGATGGCGTGACGGCCTGGCAGCCGTGGCCCAGCGGAGACGACGGCGTGGCAGCGCGGCGGCCTGGCGGCAGCGGCGGCGGCGGCGGCGACGGCTGCAGTAGAATTAGGGTTAGGGTTTTGAGGTGGTAGAAGGATTAGTTTTAATTATAGTTTAATTTAAGTTGGTTATGGTTTTGTTTTAATTCAAAAGTTGGTTTGGTTTGGTTTAGTTAAAAGCTGATTCTGGTTTTGGTTTAGTTTAAAGTTGGTTTTGGTTTAGGTTGGGTTCAGAATTCGGTTTGGGTTTAGATTCTGATTTTGGAATCGGTTTGAATCAGGCTTGAGGTTAATCGAACTAATTATAAGGTGAATGGTTTAGTTCAAGTTAAGTAATCTGAATTCATGATTTGGTTCATTGAAATGAGTCTAATTACTATAAATTGGAATTGAAATTGATTACAGATTAGATTTGAGGTATTTAGTAAGATCAATTAAATTGATTGATAAACTGATTTGGATTTGGGATAATTGAATTTATGATGGTGTTGAAATTTGACCGGGATACTTAAATCTCATTGAGGATGGATTTGTAAGATGGAATCAACTTATGATTTGTTTGGAAATCGACGGAATTGGTTATAACTTAGAACTTGAAGGACCAATCTGTGAATCAAATTTGTATTGGGGACTTTTGTGAAAAATATATTGTAAGGATTGAATTTGGAATTATTAAAGACTTGGGTGATAAATTACTGGATGAATGATTGTTTATAATAATATGATCATTTGAGGTTCATAATGTAGAATGGATGAAAATTATTTATCTTGACGACGAAGTTGAAATTTGAAATGATATAGGGGCTAAATTGCATATATATATATTTGAACAGTCGTAGCTTTCTCATTGAGATTCGATTGGGAGGATTTAGGAGTCGTTGGACTTGGTTTCTCATGTTGATTCTATTGGTAGTCTCAAATCCTTCCTTTGATGATATCTTCTAGCTGGATAGTTTGATGTGTGATCGAGTCGACTTCTTTCTATCACTTGGCAATCTTTACTCGATATTTATTGTAGCTGAGCCTTTGATATCTTGGGGGACATATGCGGTGGGACTCTATTTGACTGGTACCAGTCGGCGATTCCCTACTTCGGTACGAGATTTAGTGAAACTGTCAGACGTGACAGTAGTCGGTCTCCTGAGTGATAGGGGACGAGATCCGTTGTGTGACTAGACGGGATCACCACTACATCAGCGGTTGGGAGTGCAGCGTGGTATGACTCTACTTGGTAGGGGGTCCAGCCACACCCATATACTGATTTACGTGTAGATTGGTTCGACTCTATTTGGTAGGAGGTGCGACCGTTTCCGTAATATCTCTAGGTGAGTCCATAGTCACCGTCCCTAACCATTGGTTATCGTGATTGCGATATCTTGTGTGGTCGGTCTCCTAAGTTGTAGGGGACGTGATCTGTTGTGTGACTAGACGGATCACCACTCCATCAGCGGTTGGGAGTGCAGCGTGGTGTGACTCTGCTTGGTAGGGGGTCCAGCCACACCCATAAGATATCCTTGTTGATTCATTTCTTACTGTAGATATTGGTTTACTTAATCACCATTGTCGTTGCATTATTTTTGTTGCTATTGTATTAAATTTATTGTGCCACCTAAAAATTGATCTTTCCTACTATTTTGGAGGAGGTAAATCCCTACTGAGCATTCGTGGCTCATTCTTTGATTGTTTCTATCCACAGGAGGGTAGCAGCTAGACACAGGTGACTACAGTAGCAGGGAGCACGTGCGCGACTACACTGGGAGCTGATTTATTTACAGGTTATTATATTTTATGTATGGGAAGACTTTTGAGGACTTGGGCATTTCTAGTGAGACTACGTTTTGTTATGTTATCTGAACTATATTCGTATTTTTGAAATAAATTTTAATCCTATGTATTCTATAAAACTTTTATTTGTATGTTATCCACTTGTGTCGTGATCCGATCGGACACGACAGGGGTGTTACATTCACAGGGTCCGCATGCAGTTTCTCTTCATGGTGGTCGCACTCAAGAGTGAAAGAGAAGCAGCACTTCGTGAATTTAGGAAAGGCACTACCAATATTTTGGTACCAATACAAATGCATTTCTTTGGTCGTGTATTTGTGTTTGGGCCTGTATACATTACCTTAATGTTGCAGTTCTTGTGGCTATGACAATTTACATCTTGCACATTGTTTAGGTTGCAACAGACGTTGCCTCGTGGCCTATATGTCACAGGAGTAGCGCATGTTATTAATCTAGACCTTCCTAAGGTATGATACATAACATCCTTTCATCCCCGATATACTTTACCTGTCCATGCTCTTCGAAAGCTTTTCTGAAATTCATGTAGTCTATCAAGTGAAATGATGAGCTGTTGGTGGTTTTATGCTGCTGGTCGACTTTTATCTGTCTATGCTTATAGAATTTACGCTGACAAGGAAATGGTGAACTTTCTGCTTTTCCTCTAATTCACTTCTGTGAGTTTCAACAAGTTTTGTAATGGAGTAACATTTCCAAAAATACTATTTGCAGTTGTTAGTCGCCCAAATAAGGAAAGCAATTGCCGATTTGGTATCTGGTAATGCAGTTTCATTTGCTTCTGGAAAGGTATGCATTGTTCCTTCCTGTATAAATTCATAAGAAAGTTGCATGGTAAAGTGAAGCATTGTACTGCTATCAGAGAACCATAAGATCCTTTTACATTGAAAAATGTTCACCAAAAATATCGTCATGCCGATATGAATGAATTATCTTTTCTTTTGCATCTTGTCACTTTTAAGTGAGCTTAATCGGTCCACCAGGCATTTATTCATTGTGTAAAAGAAGATTCTTTTTTGATTACTCCAGGCTGCTAGGAGGAAGGAAAGAGAAGCTGCTGCTGGACAGAGAGAAGCACGACTTGCCCTATCTAGTATCTCACTGAATGGCCCTGCCTCAATAAAAGTGGAAGAGAAGTACCAGTAAATGCTTACACCTACAGCTGCAAAAAAAGAGGGTGCTGCCGATGATGCTTGGTACGATTAACTTGTAAATTTTTCAGCTTGTAAGCAACCAAACCACCAGTGAGTTTGTTCATCTTTTTAGTTCAATTGTTCAGTATTCTATGTCCCTATATCTAAAGCTGTTTTTCCTGGTATGCAATTTTGTTGCAGGGTGTTATGACCATAGCTGGATGACATTGAAAGGTTTTACTGCTTTTGTTTTAGGCGTGAAGGGTTTCAGCTGTGTAGTTGGCTGCTTGTTGTAAGTTCATTAGCATCCTTATGTTCTGAACAAGTTTTGTTCGAATTGTTGAGTTGAAGCGTTTTGTTGTTGTTGGTTCTTTGGTGCTTATATCTGGTGCTAAAGATGTATGCTTTTAATGTAGCTGAAGGACTTTTGGGACAACTATTAGCCTGTATTAGTATTAGCATTACCCTTGGTTCCCTGTCTTTCAGGTTTCCAGTTTCACAAAGTCTCAAACTGTTCACATACTCGGAGCAGAGGCTAGTGCGTCAAGTATATATTAGTACCATTTTAGAGTCAAAATGCCATGGCTTTTGGTGCTGCCATCTTAGAGATAGGACATTGACCAAGCATTTTTGGCCCAATTGGATACATTCTGAAAAAATCTATTGAAACATTTTTTGCATGGGAGTGAGGTTGCAAACGATCTATTGCCTATAAGAATACAATTGCTGCTGCTGCTGCCGTTTGTTTTTGGTGCAGAGGCAGTGATTTGGTATCAAGTATGATGGGGTGAATACTGCGGGCCATGTTCTTTACTTAATCTAAATATGGGTTACAGGATCCGTGTCTACGACCGCGATGTGTTTGCCATATTTCCGCTGAATTATGGTATTTCTTTGCTTGTTATTTTTATTTTGTATCTGCAATATTGGTTCTGTAATTGCTTTATCAATTGTTATTGTTGACGTGGTCAGCAGTCTGCATCCCATCAAACGTGACATTAAATTGCTCTGTGTAATGAAAACAAGTTGAAGAGACATACTTTTGTTCTTGCTGGTTGGTAACAACTCCTGCTGTTGGCGGCGATAATGATACATGTTGGCCATTAATGATGGGAGGCGATGAAAAGCAACAGTGAAATGTGAAATGAAAATTTTGTTCGTAACCCAGTTTAAAAATATTTTGCCCTAATTTGAATCCGATTTGAGCAAAAGACGAGGTGCAATTTAGGACTCAATTTGGGTCAGATTTAAAATTACATTTTTCTCTTGTTGGTATTTCATTACGGGAGTGCTTGACCCTGATTTAGGTCGTGCCTCGCCCTAGCATGCTCGTAGAGTAATCCTTTTCATTACGAAAACATCACTTCACTGGATTTTTATGAGAAAGAGCATTGTTTTGTTTATATGATTATTTACTATTGGAATAGAGCGCATAAAACATCTACCCCAAGTGTATTTAGTACTGGATTATTGTGAGAAAGTACTAAGTGTAATTCAGTGAAACAAGAAGCTATAAATTGAAATATCCATGTTCTCAAAGGATGCCAAAAGCATATATCCATGTTCCAAGCATTGACCCTAACATTGATTGATTATGCACCATTTTTCTGATTTCGTATTTAATAATTTTTTAGGATTTCTTGTGCTTCCGGGAGAACGGAACGTTGGCATGGAGTTTGATGATGATGAGAAAGCATATATTTGCTATAATGAGTATGCATAGGAGTAAGACAGTAGCACATATCAAGAGCTTATTCTCCACTTTTTTTTTCTTTATTTCTTTTATGTCTTTTATAATCTTATACTGAAGTTTATTGTAAAATGAAGGTATATTTTCGCTTAAACCATGTATCTTTTCTCAAACCAATCAAATGATATGCTTTCTACTTTTCTTTTATGTCTCTACTTTATTAATTAGGTTTTTTATTTTATGAAATTTCTGATCATTGTCAAGGTAATTAATAATAGGGGTTTGTACTTATTGAAAGTCAATATTCTCACGACGCTTAATAGTATATTGAAATTAAAATAAACTCTAATTTGTGTATCGAGATCGCTTCTCAGGATTTCTGCTACTCCTGGCCACCAAAATCAATATCACAATTCATTCATGGTAGGACCACTAAATCCGAATTTTTAGTTCCAAAAACATAAACATCGACACTGAGGTGGGGACCCTAGTAAGTGTGGGAAAGTATCTAAGCATTCTAAACTTAGAGTTTGAGCTTACAATTCACTAGGTTTGCTCTACAGTTAAAGATGAATGTCAATGTCCAAACTGGTGTTCGTAAGATACATTGTGCCTCTATGGACTGTGTACCTCGAGAGTTCAGCGAGTCTGAGTCCATGTTCTTTTAAGCTTCGTCTTGAAATTTATTTATTTGCATTTTATTAAATATCACCTTGTTCTTGTAGGTATCAAAAATATGTTACTGGTGAACACTGTTGGAGGATCTTACTCCAACACCCTAGATGGCTCCTTTGCACACCTTTGGAAAGTGCCCTATGGATGGTAGCTCCCGTGGCTCGGAGCTTGAGAAGGTGAAGCTCCCACCTACAAAGCCAAGTTGGGGAATTTCTTCCCACAATATTGTTCAAGTGGAGAAGAAGAAGAAGATGGCAAGGTTCAATGACAATGACAATGTCCCACTAAGCTAGCATTCGCTATCCAAGGGCATAGTGATATGGACAAGGGGAAGACAAAAGCTAAGGTAGTGAAGACTACTGCCAAAGATGCAAAGAAGAAAGTGAAGCCCCAACAGTGATGGCCGAGAAGGACCGTGATTCTATTGTTAAGGCTTTCGAGGCCAACAATGAATATGGCAAGATGCTTCTTTTCTCACAGAAGGGGTGTGTGGAGGAGTTCAAGGCCTCCTTGGAGTACCAACTGGAGATGGCCTAGAACTCAATCAGTGGCTTGAGCAAAGGCTATGCCTACTACAGCTATGACTTTTTGGATGGCCAGGGGAATCCAGGTTTCAATCTCTTCTGAGATTTATTCCAACGAAGGATCTATGCTATGGTGACATTATGGTTGAGCAACTTTGGTTGTACTCCACTGATGTGTCTAGACTCCAATAGCCCACACCTTTGCCTCCAACTCTTTTTCTAGTAGAGCCTCCTATCGAGTATGTTATTATGCTGGAGCCTACTACCACTCCAGCAACTGAGGTGGAGATTTTCTTGAAAGCTCTGACTGAGGTTGCCTCTCCAACGGCAACCATGGCTCCAACACCCATTGAGGTCCAAGTTCTTGGCCCTATCAACCAAGGAGCTCCTATCAGCATAATTGATGTGGACAAGGGACTCGAGGAGCTCTTTGTTGGCGTGCGTCTAGGCAATGCTTCTTAGATAGTTTTTATAGTTTTTATTGTAGAAATTTCTATTAAACTTTCAGTTAGGACAAGTCGAGCTTCTTTTATAATGAACTTTTAGTGGTTCAACTAACTAAGCATATTTTGTAGTGATATCTTTGTAATACAATTCTTCTTTTAGTCCTTAATGGAATTCGATCTTTCCCATTCCTAGATACCATTTGATTTAATTTTTTTTTATACTGTGGTGATGTTAAAGTTGCAACATAATATTGTAGCCTTAACGCAAATCCCCCAGGTGATAGTTCTGTTTGAGTAATAGAATGACAATTTAATGGGCATGTTGCAGCAGAATTGGGTCCAAAATCTCTCTAGTAGTAGCCTAGGTTGTGTGTAGTGCAGCTGCGCTTAGGCTAAAATCTTTGAGTAGTTGTTCAGATGTGAGCTTTCAGGTGGGAATTGTCATGATGCCCACACTATCACTCTTCAAAGTGACGATTCGAATAGAATTTCAGTCGTAGTGTTTTAGACTAGGATGCTCTATGGTAGTTCAGAGGACCATGCTATGAAGCTTGGTCATAGGTGGGACTGAGGTGACAAGCCCTTTAACCCCACTTCATTTTATCATGGATTGGAGAATAGTGATACTAGCCAAGCTGCAACAATTTGGAGTGGTGCCAAATTTTTGGAATTTGTTTGCCTCCTTGGCTTGGCGGTTGAGTATGAGGCTTGAGGAGAATCACCATTCGATTTTGCCCGGAACCTCATATTTGGAATTCTTCAGCTAGGCATTGAAATTGTTGTCATAGTCTAGTAGTCAAGTGCTAAACTAGCGAGACTTTAGATGGTCAAGTGCTAAACTTGTAATATTATTTTGTGATCAAGCGTTGTACTTTTAGCCGGCTTTTCAATGATTAAATATTAAACTTGTAATAATTATTATGTCGTCAAATGTTAAACTTGCACCCAAAATGGTCAAGTGTTGAACTCAACATCATTCTTCCACAATCAAGTATCGAACTCATAATTATGCTTTGAATGGTCAAGTGTTGAACTTGTAATTGTTGTTCTACGGTCATGTATTAAACTTGTAACTATTGTGCTGTTTGAGTCAATTTTGGAAAAAACCAAGTTTAATCAAAATTTAGTCAAAATATGGAGTTGAATACCACTGAATTATAATTTGAATAGAAGTCTCAGTTATGTATGAATTGTGCTCAAATTTGGCCTTTGGAACTTTCAAAATTATATTTTGATCCAAATTTTTTGGAATATTTGCAAAAACCCCCTGAACATTTAGTATCCCAAAATAGGACAGACCTTGAATCTCTGCATTAGGAAAATAAATCCCAATTGATGGATTACATGCCATTCACAAAATTTAGAAATATAATCTCAATATCAAATCACAATCACACAATATTTGAAATTCACTCAATCAAAGATTTGATCTTGATTCTCTTGGAGGCCTATAAGGTGACGAGAACCTGTAGCCAAAAAAGGAGGAAGACAGAGCAAGAGGATTTGGAGCAATCGTTGGAAGGAGTCTAGAATGAAGAAGAAATTAGAATCCGAACAAGTGAAAGGTCAAACTTAAGGTTAGTGCACTTAGCTTATCTTCTTCTCCTTTTCTATTCATTGGTTGCTCTGTCTTTGAGAAATCCTCGAGCATCCCCTCTACCTGCTTGGTACTAACCATTTGGAGGCCTCTTTCTCTCCTCCACCTCTCTAGTTTGAACCTCATTGCCAAAGACACGAGCTCACCATCAATTTGCCCCACCTGGACCCCATCCTTTGCTTATAAGACTCCTCCAGGGTTCATTGCTCTAGAACCCTCCACCTTGCCACCTCAGATGCGCTTTGCCTATCATCTGCTCACTCGACCTCACCTCTAGCATGCATGCTGGCCATTGCCCACTCAACCTGTGCCTCAAGCCCGATGCGGGCTACTGTCAGCTCAACCTATGCCTCTAGCCCACATTAGCCCTAGCCCACTCAATCTGTATCTCTAGTTCATAGTCCTTCAGCCCCACTCATAGGCCCTTCTCTAGTTTGTGCCTGTTGGCTTTATGGTGTCTGGAATCTGAATTTTCTGGATAGTCTTAATTATATTAGGAAGTTATTTAGTGGGCCTAATATTTATCTAGATTTATCTTCTACTAGAAGACTTAAATTAGTAGAAGTCTTATTTGAGTCAGTCTTGTACTTTGACTCAAACATCATTAGGCCACATCTATAAATACACCATTGATGTAAGGGTTTCAATACAGAGTGAGAGAGAGAGATATAGATTAATACTCTCAATACGTCTTGTGACGGTTAGACTACTTAGTCTTTTGTGAGAGTTGGTGATATTGGATTTTCGTCTCCATCGTTGTAATCTTCTATTTCTCTTCTCATCAATACAATATCCTCTGGATCGTCTTCCCCACATATATCTCTTGTGTGCCATCTTTTCTCCTTTTCTGTTCTTCCTCTATATTGTGAATTGTGGTGGACATCGATATTTTCCGCAATAAGTGGTATCAGAGCTTGGTTCAATATGTCTACTACGAAGTTCGATATAGAGAAATTCAATGGAAAGCAAGGATTCCCTATTTGGCAAGCAAGAGTTCGTGCAATTTTTACTCAACAAGGATTAAGAAATACATTGGAGGACGTCAAGCCTAAAGATGTCACTGAAAGTGTCTGGGAAAACCAGAAGGCTAGTGCACATAGCACAATCATCCTCAGTCTCACTGATGAGGTACTCTATCCGTTTCTTGATGAAACATCACCTTCAGAGTTATGGAAAAAATTGGAGAAATAGTATATGAGTAAGTCTATCTCAAATCGAGTTTATTTAAAGCAGAAGCTCTTCAATTTTCGAATGACAGAAGGTACGAATATAGTTGATCATCTTAATGCTTTCAATAAACTTGTCTCTCAATTGTTAAGCATTGATGTTAAAATTGAAGATGAAGATAAGGCAATTATTTTATTATCGTCCTTACCTCCTTCTCTTGAGAATCTTAAAACTACTCTCATGTATGGGAAGGATTTGAAATTTGACGATATTTCTGCTGCCCTTCTATCTAATGAATATTTGAAAAAGATTGGAGGGGATGTGTCACACTCAGAAGCATTAATTGTCAGAGGTCGTACCAAAGAAAGATCAAGGACAGGTCGTTCTAGATCCAAATCCAAAAAAATAAATTGCAGATATTGTAAGAAGATGGGACATGCAATTAAAGATTGTTGAAAGCTCAAAGTAAAGAAAGAAAGAGAATCTCAATTTAAAGAGCAAGCCAAAGAACAAGTGTCAGTTGTTGAAGGAAGTTCTGATGATAATTTGGGTAACGTTCTCTCTATTAGTTCTAATTTTGATCGTTACCATGATATTTGGATTCTTGATTCTGGTTGTTCTTACCACATGTGTCCTAATAAGGATTGGTTTGAAGACTACAAGTCCTATGATGGTGGTTTGGTTTTGATGGGTAATAACAATCCATGCAAAACTGTTGGAATTGGAACAATCAAAATTAAGATGTTTGATAATATTATTAGAACTCTTACTGATGTTAGACATGTTCCTGATTTGAAAAAAAATTTGATCTCTTTGGGTGCTTTGGATTCTGCTGGTTATAAGTATTCTGCTGAAGGTGGAGTTCTTAAGGTTGCTAAAGGCTCATTGATAGTGATGAAGGGCCTAAAACATGAAAATTTGTATGAGTTAGTAGGAAAAACCGTTGCAGGTGGAGCAGCAATTTCTCAGGCCTCTTCTTCTGATATGACCCACTTATGGCATATGCGTTTCGGTCATATGAGTAAGCAAGGTTTAAGTGAGCTCAACAAAAGAAAATTACTGAAAGGCCTCAACTCATGCAAATTGGATTTCTGTGAGCATTGTCTCTATGGTAAATAGTCCAAGGTAAAGTCTAACACCAGTATTCATTGCACTAAAGGCTTAATTGATTATATTCATTCTGATGTGTAGTGCTCTCCTATTCCATCAAAATCTGGTGCTCGTTATTTTGTCAGTTTTATTGATGACTTTTCCAGAAAAGTGTGGATTTATTTTTTGCATTACAAAGCTGAAGTATTTTCTGTTTTCAAACGGTGGAAAACTTCGGTTGAAAAAAGGACTAGTAGAAAAATCAAATACCTCAGAAGTAATAATGGCGGAGAGTACAAATCAACAGAATTTCTCAAATTCTGTGAAGATGAAGGCATCAAATGCCACTTTACCATCCCATAAAAACCTCAACAAAATGGTGTGGCTGAAAGGATGAATAAAACCTTGTTGGAGAAAGCACGTAGTATGCTCAGTATAGCTAATCTTGATAAAGATTTTTGGGCAGAAGCAGTCAATACAGCATGCTTCATTGTGAATCGCTCTCCTCAAATAGCCATTAATTGTAAGACTTCTGAAGAGGTATGGACTGGTCAACCTGCAAATTATTCTTCTTTAAAGATTTTTGGTTACCCTGCTTATGTGCATGTTGTCAAGGATAAGTTAGATGCACGTTCCAAAAAGTGTATTTTCCTGAGTTATGCCAAAGGCGTCAAAGGCTATCATTTGTGGGATCCTACTATTTCAAAAGTAATTATTGAGAGAGACATAGTATTTGATGAAAGTGTTATGCTAAAATCTCTCAAGAAAGATCCCAATAATATAATGCAAATAGAGGTGGAGCATGTAGTTCCTTCAGAAGAAGATATTCAGGATATATCCAACTCTCAAGAAAATTCTAAGAATCAAGTTTCTGAAAAGTCTCCACTTTGAAGATCTCAAAGAAAAATAAAGCCACGTGAGAGGTATGGTTTTGAAAATATGGTAGCTTTTGTTTTAGTTACTGACAATGGTGATCCTTCTTCCTATAAAGAAGCAGTGCAGGATAAGAATTCTTCTCAGTGGCAAGTTTCTATGAATGAAGAGATGGATTCCCTTCAAAAGAACCATACTTGGGATCTGGTGAAATTACCAGAAGGTAAAAGAGCAATTGGTTGCAAGTGGGTATTTCGAAAGAAAGAGGATTTCTCTGAGATAGATGGTATTAAATTCAAGGCTCATTTAGTTGCAAAATGGTATTCACAAAAGGAGGGTGTTGACTTTAATGAAATTTTATCTCCTGTGGTTAAACACGCATCTATTCGTTTTCTACTTGCTTTAGTTGCTTTTCATAATCTTGAGTTAGAGTAGCTTGATGTCAAAACTGCCTTTCTGCATGGAGAATTAGGAGAACAAATTTTTATGCAACAGCCTGAAGGGTTCATCCAAGAAGGCAAGGAAAATTTTGTATGCAAGTTGAACAAATCACTTTATGGTTTGAAATAGTCACCATGGCAATGATATAAAAGGTTTGACAGTTTTATGCTGGGACAAGATTTCATCCACTGCAAACATGATTGCTGTGTTTATTTTAAGATGCATGCCAATAACTCGTTTATTATATTACTTGTTTATGTTGATGATATGCTTATCGCTACTCAAGACATATCTCTACTGAATGATTTAAAGTTTAAAATGAAAAAGGAATTTGAGATAAAAGATTTAGGTGCTGCAAGGAAGATTCTCGGTATGGAGATTGATCGAGATCGAAAGCATGGAAAATTATGGCTTAAACAGAGCAAGTATCTCGAGAAGATTATTTCTCGTTTTCACATGCAGAATTCAAAACCCGTCAGTACTCCTTTAGCATCTCACTTCAAGCTTTCAGCTCAACAATGTCCTTCTACAGATGAAGAGCATGCATACATGGAGAACATCCCATTTTCAAGTGCTGTTGGAAGTCTAATATATGCTATGGTATGCACAAGACCTGATATTGCACAAGCAGTCAGCGTTTTTAGTCGTTACATGAAAAATCCAGGAAAAGAGCATTGGCAGGCCGTGAAATGGCTATTAAGATATATCAAAGGTACTCTTAATATTGGTTTATGTTTCGACAGGAACACAGTGCAATAGGCCAAAATTATTGGCTACGTCGATTCAGACTATGCTGGAGACCTTGATCGACGCCGATCCCTCGCTGGTTATCTTTTCACTCTTTGTGGAGGACCTATTAGTTGGAGGTGTACCTTACAGTCAACTGTAGCATTATCTACAACAGAGTCTGAGTATATGGCAACTATAGAAGCCATCAAAGAAGCTCTATGGCTAAAAGGTTTGGCAAGTGAAATTGATTTTTCTCAACATGTTCTTCCTATTTTTTGCGATAGTCAGAGCGCCATACACCTTGCGAAGAACCAAATGTACCATGCCAGATCAAAGCATATAGATGTCCGATTTCATTTTATTCGGGATATTATTGAAGACAGCGAGATTTCTTTACAAAAGATTCATACTTCAAGAAATCCTGCAGATATGTTGACGAAGGTGATTCCGATTGACAAGTTCAAGCTCAGTTTGGACTTAATCAATATTCAAGATCATTGATCCTATTCCAGGAGGAAATGGCAAAGTCATCTATTGAAGATTCAAATTCAGAGAATAAGATGATTCGAGCCAAGATGGAGATTGTTGGCTTTATGGTGTCTCGAATCTGGATTTTTCGGATAGTCTTAATTATATTAGGAAGTTATTTAGTGGGCCTAATCTTTATCTAGATTTATCTTCTACTAGAAGACTTAAATTAGTAGATGTCTTATTTGAGTCAGTCTTCTACTTTGACTCAAACATCATTAGGCCACATCTATAAATACACCATTGATGTAAGGGTTTCAATACAGAGTGAGAGAGAGATATATAGATTAATACTCTCAATACATCTTGTGATGGTTAGGCTACTTAGTCTTTTGTGAGAGTTGGTGATATTGGAGTTTTGTCTCCATCGTTGTAATCTTCTCTTTCTCTTCTCATCAATACAATATCCTCTGGATCATCTTCCCCACATATATCTCTTGTGTGCTATCTTTTCTCCTTTTTTGTTCTTCCTCTATATCGTGAATTATGGTGGACATTGATATTTTCTGTAACATGTGCCATCTCCAAGCTTTAGTTAATTGCTGTCCTGAAATCCGTTCGCCACTGATTTGAACCTCGGCTACCACACCAGAACTCTTGGTCACCACTGAAATTTGGATTCAAATTGTCATATTTAATCACCATATAAGGGGTAGGAGCACCCCTCTACCTTGCTGCCGTGAAGATGGACTAGATTTGGCTATTTCAGTTGGATCCAGTTGGTAGGAAGGCCAGACCACAATGGCCCAATAGGCTTTTAGGACAAAAGAGAACGAAAGCATGGGAGCCAAGGAAGTTGGACAGAAAGAGAGGAAAAAAAGGGTTGTGCACCCATGCACCCCCCCTCCCCCCCCAAACACACACACACAAAACAAAAAAATAGGCTCGCAGCAAGAATTCCCTTGGTCATTTTTCATCACCGTTGTGACCATCTGTGGTCTTCAGCATATTAGCTGATCTTCATGAACACTGCGATCACTTACAGTCCTTTGCATGTCAACAAGTTCCATCACTGCTGCAGCCACTCACGATGTTATGCGTTAGTGGAACTCTATCAACATTGCAACTACTAGCGGCTTTGCATATAGGCCAACCTTTAGGTATATCAAACCGAGGCTAGCCTTTGGGCCTACCAAAAAAATAGGCTAGCCTTTGAGCCCGCCAAGACTATAGGCCAATGTTCGAGTCTGCTGAACCTAGGTCAGTCTTTGAGCCTGCTAAAACTATAGGCCATAGTTTGAGTCCACTGAACCTAGGCCAACCTTTTGGCCTACTAAAATTATAGGCTGGCCTTTGGCTTGTGAAATTTACAAGCTAGCCTTTAGGCCCATCAAAACTATAGGCCAATCCTCGGGCTTATCAAACTTAGGCTAGCCTTCAAGTCTGCCGAAACTATAGCCTAGCCTTCGGGTTTGCTAAACTTAGGTTAGCCTTCAGGTCCACTAAAATCATAGGCCAACTTTCATTGAAATCATAGGTCAGCCTTCAAGCTCACTGAAACTCAAGCCAGCCATCGAGCCCCCTAAAACCATAGGCTAGCCTTCAGGCCCACCAAATTTAGGTTAACTTTTAGACCCGCCAAAACTTGGCCAGCCATCAAGCCTTCTGAAACTCAAGCTAGCCTTTAGGCTGAAACTATAGGCTAGCTTTCGGACCTGTCAAAACTTAGATTAGTCTTCAAGCTCACTGAAATCATAGGCCAGCCTTCGGGGCCACCAAAATTATAGGTCAGCCTTTAGGCCTACCAAAATTATAGGCCGGTCTTTGGGCCTATCAAAATTATAAACTGAACTTTAGGCCCATTGAATTAGGCCAGCCTTTGAACTTGCTAAAATTATAGGCTATCCTTTGGGCTAGTTGAAATTATAGACTAGCCTTTGACCTTATTGAACCTAGGCTTGCTTTGAGCTAGTTGAAATTATAGTCCAACCTCGAGCTCGCCAAACTCAATCTAGCCTTTGGGCATACTAAACTCATGCTAGCATTTGTGCCCGTCAAATTGAGATCTTAAGCAGCCTCCTAGATTAGACTTGTGATCAAATAGGTTCGATCAACAATTAATATTTTCATTAAAAATTACTTTATCCTTTTTCCATCATTCTAGAAGATTTTCATCAACCATCTAGCCATGCCTCCAAAGATTATGATGACTTCTTCCTCTAAAAATTAGCTCATGGGGTAGATGACACCAATGCCTACTAAGTCACATAACTCCTCGAGAGAACCTAGCAAGCAAAACCACCAAGCCATCTTGATGCCTAGGCAAGCATGATTGCCACAACCTTGGGGTGATTCGCTATCTTCCATCCTTGAGATGCCAACAATTGGCCCCTCCCACACAATGAGTCTGCAAGAGTTCTAGACTGGCAACCATGATTTAGCAAATGACTCAATTTTTGAAGGCTCACTCACAAACCATGCAAAACCTCCAAGCTTAATATCTGCAAAGTCAAGCTAGATATGTATAGTAGCATGCCCAAGCTCAACAATCCCCTCCTCCAAATTAACACCTTAGAGGCAATTATGCCACCTCACTATAATAGCATGGATTAGACCACATCTACCTAAATAGATACTATCATTTGAGTTATAAGACCTAATTCAGTGAACACTAATAGGGCCAATCTTCTGATTTTCCATTTTGATATCAAGCATTTGGAGAGACCAAAGTGCGTGACCCTATATATCATTTGGCAGACGAAGTAATCTATTGTACATATGCAAGTTGTGCTTCAGCTAGGGTAGAGCCAGGCAACTATAGGAAAATTGGACTATCAGCAAGTCAGAGAAAGCCTTGGTAGGTCATTTTGTCAAATCCCTCAAGGTACAATACACCTCTAATTCTCAAATTAATATATTCTCTAGTATTGCTGAAGTTTAAACAACCTTTGTATGAGGCATATGATGATACCAAGGATCTAGTAGATCATATCAACTTCTTTAGAAATGCTATGATGTTGCATAGAGTTTGAGACATAGAAATGTGTAAGGTTTTCCCAATGACATTGTAGGGCTTGGCTCAAGCTTGGTGTGCCAGACTACAGAGGCACTCATTATCATACTTTGATAACCTAGGATACAAGTTTATAGAATAATTCAGCTCTCTAGTACTTTAGCGAAAGGACCCATTCATACTCCTAACAATGTTTAGATAGTTTTTGCAACCCAACCCCAAATTTGAGTTAGAGTTGAACTTGGAAGCTTGATTTAGGATCATTAAGGCGAACTTGAAATAAAAAAAGGGCTAAAAAATTGAGTTCAAAATCTGGATCGAGTTCCAATTGGGCATCTGATTCTCAACCAGTCATCCGATTTGGTCTGATTTTGTGAACCCTTGCTTGCAGTCGAACGTCCGATTTCAATTAAATGTTCGATACTATCCGACTATGCAAATCCTTATTCACAGTTGGACTTCTGATGTCAACTAGACATCTAGTACTCTTTGATTGCATGAACACTACTCATTGATAGATGTTCGGTCCCTAATCGAATGTCCAATTTAGTTAGGATCTGTAGAAATGAAAATAAAATTTTTCTTGAAATTCATCAAAGTTAACCCAATTTTTCAAAAAGGAAGATATAATATTTGAGAATATCAATCTGAAAATCAAATCTGGGTTTATGGCAAGAGAATACTTATCAAATGTCCCAATCAAATTCTAATAATCAAAACTAGAGATCCTCTCAATGCTTTATAAAAAGAGGCTTGGGGCATAGGAATTTAATAACAATTCATAGATAATTTTCTGTCAAATTTTGCACAAATTGAAGATCTTGTCAACTAGGAGGATGTTATCAACTACAAGGGTTCAAAATGATGTAAGATTTCATCCCTTTTTTTGTCTTTTCTTTAATTATCCCCTCTTCTTATTATCATTTGTGAGGTCTTTATTTTCTCACACTTTTTGCTGCTGTTGCCTCCTTTTCCTCAAGGCTTATGGTCACCTATGACCTTATTCTCTATCAACCATCACATGCTCTTAGCAATCCGAGTTTGGATAATCGAACATGAAAGAATCGAATGTTTGAACCTCACACAGATCTCATTTCTATTCATCAATACCATGACCATCCACAACACTCTGTATGATGGTGGGTCACCACCAACACTATAGTCACTCATAACCCTTCATATAATGGTGGATCTCCATCAACACTATGACCACCCATGGTCCTCTTTATAATGGTGGATCTCCACCAACACTGCGGCCACTCACGGCCCTCCATATGATGGTGGATCTTCAATAACGTTGTGACCACCCATGGTATTTTGTACAATAGCGATATCCAATAACACCGTGGCCACCTACGATGCTTCGTATGATGGAAAATATCCACTGACACCATGATCATTCACAGTTTAGAATGCTGGAGAGTCTCGATTACCATCATGGCCATCCCTAGCCTCATTTATGATGTCATATTAGAGAAGAATCGATGATGAGAATCTCTTGAATTAACAATGAGGAGGAGAGGGAGAACAAAAACAAGAACAAGAACAAGAACAGGAAAAAGAGCAAAATAATAATAATAAATATCTTAACAAAATGATAATTTAGAGTCAGTCTGCAGTCTCATTTGACAATCAATCAACATAGGACCAGCCTGCGATCTCGTTCGAAAATTAATCCTACTTAGGGTCAGCTTGCAGTCTCACCCAAAAGTCAAAATACTTTAAGACTAGTTTGCAGTCTCATTTGACAACCAATCTGACTTTGGACCAGCCTATAATTTTATTCGACAACCAATATGACTTAAGATCAGCCTGCAGTCTCACTCAAAAGTCAAAATAATTTTTGCTTATGGTTTCACCCGACAACTAATCTACTTAGGGCTAGCTTGTTGTCTTGCCCAAAAGTTAAAATAGTTTAGGGCTAGCCTATGGTCTCATTTGACAACCAATCGACTTAGGACCAGCTTGTGGTCTCACCCAAAAGTCAAAATAGATGAGGACTAGCATGTGATCTCACTTGACAACCAATCTGAACTTATGATTAGCCTATTGACTCGCCATAATGTCATTATGATAGCCCATGGGCTCTCAAACCAAATCTATTAACATAAATCAATTGACTTGAAGTGACTCAATTACATTGAACTCAGTTGGAACAAATGAATAAAACTAAATTGACTCAAATAAACCACCAAATAGACCTAAATTGATCAAATAAATGGATTAAAACTCAAATTGGTCAAATAAACTTAGGCACAAATGAAGGAGGCATTTTGAATCAGATTCAAAGGAGTTAATAATGAAGTAACCATTATAGACTTCATCTCAGCACAGAAATGTGATAATGAGTTGATTTTGGATTATATCACACGGTGGAGAAATCTTAGTATTAAGTGTGAACAACCCATGAGCCAATTTGAGGCAGTGAATCTAGTCCTTGGCAACATAAGGGGAGAATAGATGGTACTCTATTTGAGTGCCTCTTCTATACATACATTCCAAGACCTCATTATGCAAGTCAAGAAGTTGGAAAGGATTTGTCCAACAATCTTATCTAATTCATAAAGCTTTAGGCCAAAAAAAGATAAGATAAATCATGGATAGTCATCCAAAAATGTGAGAGGTGCATTCATAATAACTAAGCAAAAGAAACCTCCAAACCCTACTATGAATAAGTGTAATCCATAGAAGTGATGGAGAAATGGAATGATCTATTGATCTCCCACAAAGGGCTAGAAAGAAATATTATTTCAACAGAGAAAAAGTAGCTAAAATCTTCTAAGATGCTCTGAAGTTAGCCTCCAATTGCAAGAATCCAAGAGGCTAAGCGAGGCCAATAAAATAGATCACCCAAACTGTTGTTCTTACCTAGAGTCTTGGGGCATACCATTAAAGATTGCTATATGTTCAAGGAGTGGGTTAAAAAATAATACCAAGAAGGTAAGCTAACTCTCTAGAAGGTAGCCCTACTCAAAATACCCACCAAATATATCAATTATATTATTGTGTTCAAGAATCATGAACTACTTGCTAAACTCCTTTTTGGGGAAGAAGCATAATTTACCCCCAAATAAAGGCACTTGTGGAATGTCTATATTTCAATAAGGCTTAAGAAGTTAATGAAGAAAATAACTAAAAATCCTAAAGAACCTGGGATGGTGATATAGAAAGCTTGATTAGGATAAACTGCCCTACTTGCTTGAGGCATCAAGAAGAGAAAGAAGAGAAGTAAGAAGAAGAAGTTGGTTCAACAGATGAATATGATATCACAAAATTAGCCATCCAAGAATACATCAATGCTATGGATGAATATATTTAGGGAGAAAGGAGCCAAGTAACTCTTGTAGAATTCCTCCTTGATAAACTCAAAGCTTTACTAGAAAACCTTGATGCAGAAAATAAAGAAAGTGAACCTTTAGTAGTAATATTCTCTACCATATTTATTATCGAAGGTTCATAACCAAGTCGATCCCACCCTATCAATTCAATGATGAGGAAATTCAGGGTGCAAGACAAGAAGAGGTGAACAGATTTATTGGGGATGATACTAATAAAATGGTGATCCCACAGGTCTACCTAACATCTGCTCTCGAGATAATTATCTTAGATAGTGATTCACTCATGAATACGACTAGACATACTCAAACTATAGTTAGATACTATGAAAGAGTTAGCTATAACTAATATAAGGTTTGTCAAGGGGCAAATACAAATGCTGAATAAACACATGCAGACTATGACTGCTCACATGGAAAGTATGACAAATACGACCACCATACTCTATGAGAAAGTCGAGAGGATAGAGAAGGTGCTAGCCATGAAGATAAAGTCATGTAAAAGGCCTCATAAGGGTGGTGAGAAACCGCTTATCGACCCTCCTTGGGATCAGAATGGCCACTCATGCCACTTACTTTGGAGATGGGTCAAGAAAGCTTAACACTATTGAAGAGAGTTAGCTAAGTCTATGCCCTCTTGTCTCATGGTGACTCATACATCTGAGGTGAATGTTGACAAGTAGTTATCCCACCTCCATCAGGCAATCCAACAACAAATGCTCAACTTGGTAGCTTCAGTGAAGTCCCAATCCTAGAAGTTATAAAGGGGTTGCACTTTGTCGACTTTAGAGAAATTATGCATACAAGACACGGACAAAGAATATGACTTCATATTTGACTTAGAGAAACTTTATGACTCAAGCCCTATACTAGCAAGTGCCAAAGGAAGAAGTAGGTATTTTGGGAGAGGATCAAATGAGCTAATGCTAAAGCTCATTTTGCCCTTACATCAAATTAATTTGAATATTCATAATCAAGCTAGTCTAAACATCCGCATAAGAGACATCCTAAGTACAAAGTTTTGAAGAAGGTTACATCAGCAGATGAAATAGAAGGGTTCATCCAAAGAGTTTCTGAAGACCTTTCTACAAGGAAGCCCTACGTGCCTAATTCTAATTTTGAATAGGATGATTATCAGCTAGTCATATCCTCCAACAACATTTAAGGAACTATTGATTTGGGGCTAGAGTCCTATACTTCTTGTCACATGATTAGCCTTGGAAGTTATTCTAAAGATGAACTTTATTGGTCTCATGATGCCAGGTTTCAACTAAAGAGAGTAAATCAGGTACTACTCTAAGGTGGAAAGGTATTACCTTCAAGACAAGCTTCAATGCCTAGGGATAAGAATATCCCCAAGGATAAGGAAAAGAAAATTCAGATAAATGAGGACACTGAGCCTTCTTAAGCTGAACCTACACCCAAAAAGTTGGAATACGACATAGCAACCCACCTTAAGAAGATCCCTGCTATGCTAAGTGTGTTTAATACCTTGATAATGTCACAAGAACTCAAGGATACACTAGTGCACATCTTGCAAAATCTGGCTAACTACCAAGCATACCTTGCCGAAGAGAAGATGAAGGAATCTTTGTATGCATACCAAACTCCTACTATCACCTTCACAAATGATGACATGTTACTTGGAACAATAGATCACAACAAACTATTGTATATTATAGGGAACAATGATGAGATCAAGATCAACCGCATCCTAATTAACCCAGGTTCCTTAGTTAATCTGATGACTATCTAAACTGTAAGAGCTCTAACTCTGGATGTGTGTCACCTATTATCTAAGATTATAACCATACAAGGGTTTAATAAAAATAGCCAAAAAGCTATGGGAGACATAACTATCCCTCTAAAAGTGGGTGAGTTGATGATAAATGCCAAATTTTATGTGATCAATATTGATGCATCATATAAAGCATTACTAGGGAGGCCGTGGCTACATTAAAGCAAAATAGTGCCATCAACCCTACACCAATGCTTCAAATACTTCAAGGATGGTGAAGAATGCTGAATTAATGGAGATGTACTCCCTTTTGATGTTCATGAGGTACATTATGATGATACAAAATACTATTAGAGATCTGATGTTAATATGGGGTTTGCTTCCATCAGTCAAGTAAGGCAAAAGGTTGCTAGCTTGATCTTTGCTCCTCCTTACCTAGGAAGTGATTCTAACCTAGCCTCTTTAGATAAAGAAGCCTTGCAAGTTTGCCTGGGTGGCCATGCTTTTGACGAAGATGATGATATAGGTCAAATGGATAATCCGCTCCTTATTAATAATGTTCCAAAAAGGCTTGTTTAAGCTATTAGATGAGCTGAGCATCAACATCATGGAAGAATTAATGACATTCTATATTCCTCTATGATGCAAAGGAGAAAAGAAAATATTATTTTACAAGACAATCCCTTGTGCTCCAAGCATACATAAAATCCTAGGGATTGAAGATCTAGTGAATGATGGTGACCATCAACCAGTAGTCATGCCTAAATATTTCTCAAAGTAGCTTTGTCAGATAATCAACAAATCTGGCTATAGATATCCACAGACAAAGAGAGAGAGAGAGAGAGAGAGAGAGAGAGAGAGAGAGAGAGAGAGAGAGAGAGAGAGAGAGAGAGAGAGAGAGAGAGAGAGAGTCATTTCTTCAATAATCTATGGGATGCACCCCAAGAACTTGCTTACATCCCTAAAAGAGGAAACAAGAACTCCAAAGGACTAAGCTATATTATTCTGAATATGCACATGTCTTATGGCCACTATTGGACCTCTCTTTGATAATTAGAATGACCAAATGAGACCAATACCCCCTAACATGTGCATCGAGGTGGATGTGGCTTTTCAAACATCACAAGAAGGTGGCATCATCAATGGAATTTCATTAGAACCAAACGAAAAGGGCATGTTGCAGCTCAAATGCCTTCAAATGAACTTTCACCAAACCTCACTTGACATGATGAATCACTTGGTGAAGAAATAATCCTCGAACCAAAAAAAGCTCCACCAGAACTTGAGGATGGGGGGCAAGCCATAACTGATGAACTAATGGAGATTAAAGTAGGCTCAGAGGAGGACCCCAAGCTGAATTTCATCAGTACTCAACATTTCAGTGAAAAGCCAAACTCAGCTCAAAGTAGTGGTCCAAGAGTACATTGATTGCTTCACATGGGACTATGTGGAGATGCTTGAGCTGGATCTTGAAGTTGCAGTCCATAAGTTGGCCATCAATCCTAAGCTTTCACCAAATGAGCACCTTGGAAGATGAAACTCAACTTAGAATAGAAGGTGATAGAAGAAATGAAGATACTAATAGAAGAAGACTTCATTACAGAGGAAAAATACCCAGATTGGGTGGTAAGCATTGTGTCAGTCAAGAAAAAAATGGCCAAATCTGCATTTGTGTGGGCTACAGGGACTTGAATAAATCATGTTCAAAAGATGACTTTCCATTGCTAATAATAGAAATCATGATTGACAACATGATTGATTTTGAAATATTCTCTTTCATGGATTGTTTCTCAGGATATAACCAAATTAAGATGCATACTAATGATGAGAAACATGGGACCTTCAAGACATCAATTGGCATTTATTGTTACAAGGTGATGCCCTTTGGGCTAAAAAATGCAAGTGCCACTTATCAAAGGGCCATGGCTTAAATTTTCGATGACCTCATATACCAATTAATGAAATGTTATGTGGATGACTTGGTGGTCAAAACTAAGACCAAAGATAGGTGCATCCAAGACGTGAGAGTGGTATTTGACCAACATAGAAAATATAACTTAAAGATGAATCCTATGAAGTGCACTTTTGGGGTATCATCAGGAAAATTCCTTGGCTTTCTTGTCAAACATTGAGGGATTAAAATTGATCCATCCAAGATCAAAGCTATCTTGGACATACCATCACCTAGTAATTTAAAGCAATTGAAGTCATTCCAAGGTCAACTTGCACACATAAGAAGATTCATTTCAAACCACTTTGTAAACTGTAAGTTTTTTTCCAAGTTAATTAAGAAGGGCACTCCATTCATTTGGAATCAAGATTGCTAACAGGCCTTTGAAGAGATCAAGCAGTATCTCCTAAAGTCACCAGTCTTGATAGCACCCCTACCCAATAAGCCTTTAATCCTCTACATAGCAGTAATGGAAGGATCCTTGAGGGCACTTCTTTCCCAAAATAGTGAAGAGAGTAAAGAAAATTCACTCTATTATTTGAGTGGAATGCTAGTGGGGGCAAAAAATAACTATTCCCCCATCAAAAAGTATTGTTTAGAGCTTATATTTGTGGTCAAGAAGCTGAGACATTATTTGCTTTCTCATAAAGTCATTTTAATATCAAAAATTGATCCCAAAAAGTGCTTGATAACTAGGCCTGTACTTGCTAAAAGGCTAGCATAGTGGGCTTTACTCCTCATGAAATATGATATCAACTTTACTTCCCAAAAGATAGTTAAGGGACAAGCCCTCACTGATTTTCTCACAACTCATTCGGTACCAAACGGTTCTCCTTTGAGTTGCGAGCTCCATGATGAAGAAATCCTTTTAGTCAAAGGAGAACCCTACTGGAAGCTATACTTTGATGGAGCATCATCCATCAAATCAGGGATTAGACCAAAGCTTCAGTAAATCGAAGTGGACATTGGACTCATTTATGTCACTCCAAATAGGGACATTTTATGATAGTCCTACTTCCTCTCAAAACCATGCACAAACAATGAAGCTAAATATGAAGCCCTAATTGCAGAATTGGAAATGACCCTCAATATGAAAATATAACACCTACATATTTTCGGTGATTCACAACTAGTTATTAGCCAAGTCTAAGGCAAAAATATAAAGTTCACAGATTTGAGCTCCTAAAATTCCATGAAAAGGCTCAAGAGCTTATAAGGCAAATTCCTCATGTTCAAATAACTAAGATTTCTCGGTCCATCAATGTGGAAGCTGACTCCTTAGCCAGGCCAAGACACTAGTTGACCTTGATCAAGAAAAAAAATTCTAATCAAAGTCTATAGTAGATAGGTGATAAACTTAGTCTTTAGCATCAAACATGAGAGGACTAAATCTAAACAAATAAAAGAAATTACAGATTGGAGAATATTATTCACCAACTATCTCAAAAGTGGAGAACTCCCAAAAGATAAATATGCACAAACACAACTTAGAAAGAGAGTCGCGTGCTTTCTACTCATCAATGGCACTCTTTATAGAAGGTCCTTCAATCAGCTACTTCTACACTATCTCTCAGACAAAAAGGCCATGGAAGTTATGTATGAAGTGCATTCTAGAGTTTGTGGAGCTTATCAATCAGGCCCAAAAATGATGATGAAGATTAAATATATGGGCTACTATTGACCCATAATCGTGGGATATCAAATATGTGAAAAATATCACCTATGTCAAATTTTTGGTGACTTCATTTATCAACATTCAAATCCTTTACATCTAATAGTGTCCTTATGGCCATTTGAGATATGGGGCATAGACGTTATTGACCCAATCAAACCATTTTCTTCTAGAGGTTAGTGCTTCATACTAGCAACAACTGATTATTTTTCTTAGTGCGCTAAAGTGATTCCATTAAAAGAGGTAAAAGTAGATGCTATTATTTGCTTCTTTCAAGAAAATATTTTGTATCTATTCAATATTCCTCAAAGGATCATTTCTGATAAGGGATTGTCCTTCATGATGATTCACACATTATCACAAGATAGATTGGAGATACGTCCATCTTTAATGCAAGAGCCAATGAGCTTGCTAAGGTATTCAACAAGTTTCTCTCTAAGATCTTGAAGAATGTTGTTGCCAAAAATAAAAAAGATTAGCACCAAAAGCTTGCTTGGGCATTATGGGCCTATCATACCACATATTGGACCCCTACCCAATCAATGTTATATGCATTGGTGTTTAGGACCAAGATAGCCTTGCCACTGGAAGTGCAATCCCCTCTCTAAGGATTGCCTTGCAAGAAGAAATCACAATATAAGACAATGTTCATCCTTGCCTCGATGAGCTAAACTCTTTCGATGAGACAAGGCTCACAGCACAACAAAATCTAGAAATGTATTGAGCACAAATGGCTAGGGCCAATAACAAGATAACTCATATTAGGTTATTCCAGAAAGGAGAAATGATCTTAGTTTTAAGAACGCCCATAATCCTAAACCAAAATAAGAAAGGCAAGTTTGAACCTAATTAGGAAGGTCCTTATATCGTTGAAAGGATATTTGAAGGAGATCCTACCAACTGATTAATGACAAAAGGGAAAAGGCCTATGCTACCAATCAACAGTCAATTCCTCAAAAGGTACTATGCCTAAGCCTTAGCGGCAACAACCATGACAACCAAAGTGTCTATATTTTGTCTATGGTAGAGTAGCTGGCTTTCTTAAAAAGGAATGCTTTGTCAAATATGCACTCCATGTTTCTTGAGATCAAACACGGGCACAAAACTCCATCCATCTTGTGTGGCTACTGAGCCTATATTTACATGGTATTTTAAATCCACTTTCACATGGCAAGTCAAGTCCACTTTTACGTGGCAACCAAGTCCACTTCTACGTGACAAACTAAGTTTACTTTCATGTGGCAGGCTAGGTTCACTTCTTATGCCAAATTAAGTCCACTTTCATGTGACAACCTAAGTCTACTTCCACATGATGAACCAAGTCCACCTTCAGGTGGCAACTTAAGTTTATGATAACCAAGTCTACTTTCATGTGTTAAACTAAGTCCACTTTTATTTCGCAACCGAAGTGCACTTTTATGTGATAACCTAAGTCCACTTTCATGTAGTAGACTAATTCCATTCCCACATGGTAATCTAAGTCTACTCTTGCATGGCAATTCAAACCTTAAGGTCAACTCCTAAAATGTTAATGCAAAGGTAGGTGCTCAAAGTTTGTTTGCACCCTCTCCTTTTGCTAGAACTAAAGAATAGGCTATAAAAGGGGTAATTTGTTTGAGGTAATTTTTGCCACAATCAAGTTTGATTAAAAAATACTTAAAATTAGGACTTGTATGCCACTAAATTGTCTCAAATATGGATCTCAGTCGGACTCAAATTGCAAATGAGTTTGGCCAAAAATTAAGCTCAAATCACTAGAAAATTTGGGCTCTAGCTAGGCTAAGCCAAATGGGCTAATTGGACTAGATTTTTGGATTAGAATTAGGCCAAAAATTCATCTAAAACTTGGACCAAAGTGACAAAACACAAGAATTTTGTAAATAGGCCCCTAGGTTGAATAAATCCTCATAGATAGGTCCTTGGTTAGATTTTTCTTATAAATAGGTCTCTAAAATAAGAGTTTTGTGAAAAAATTAATAAAATTCTGAAATTATAAATTAACAAAATTTAGAGTTTATAAATAAACCACTCCAAAATTTTTTATTTATAAATAAGTCCCTAGAATTTTAACTTTTGGCAAATAAGTCTTTCAAGAATTTTTTTATGAATAAGTCCAAATTTCATTTAAAAAGGACCTTGGAAGTTTTAAAAATTTATAAATAAGTCCTTTCGCACAAAATTCCCCTAAAATTTATAAAATTATAATTTAGTCCATTTTTTGAAAAAAAATTTGGAAACAACCCGTTTATACTTTGAAGTTTCACAAAATGCTATACTTTCAATATTATCAAACTTCTCATCCAAATATAGCTGATCCATGTCTAGATCAAAACTGAATTACATCTATCCATACAAATGTTCAAATTTTGAAGAAGATCGTCATCTACATTTACCAATTCTAATTTTCGAATCAAGATCGACTCAATCTTCTTGGTGCTTATAAAAACTATAGAACCTGCTATTGGAAGAGGATGGCGATGAGAACAGATCTTCAGCTCAAAAATGAAGGAGAAATCAGAATACGTTGATCATTAAAGGAGCAAAAAAAATCATAGAATAAATAGGGGAATAAATAAGTTCAAATACTTATCTCTTTCCTTTTCTAATCATCTGTGCTTCTTCTCCTCTTCTTCTCTTGTCTTATGCAAGGTCCCCATTGCCCACTACCCACATTGTTGAGGACTCATGTTCAGCCAATTCGAGTCTCATCATCTCCTCTCAAGTTCGTTCATCCCCCCAAGGAGCCCGTGGAGGGGTCTCTAGCTCTTACAACATCTTCATGTGCCTTGAGTGCTTCTGCAAGTGCTATAACCACGATGCCCACATAAACTTCATCTGCTCTATCACCATGGACTCCTAGCCTCAAATCTGACTCAAGAATATGGAGGCCAATGACAATAACTACCTTAGCATCTTCCTCTCTAGTTATGGCATCTCCAAGTGGCTATCACAATTCGGTTCTAGGCTTTCACTGCCAGCAATGACTCCATGCAATCCTGCCTATGATCACCACCATTGCCAGTCCTCATCCTTGTGCCACCCCTAGCACCCATAGCCACCACCATGGCTGCCCCCCTTGTCCTTGTGCAACCCCTAGCTCTCATGGCTGCCACCATGGCTGCTCCTCTCTCTCATGTGCCACACCTCCTAGCTCCCATGGCCACAACCATGGCTGCCCCTCTCTCCCACCAGCCTTCCTAAGCTGGATCTGTCCATTCTTGGACAAATCTAGGCGGAGAGGAGCCAGGCCACTATGGCCCAATCATGATGAAGAAGCCAAGATAAGGGGGAGGACCATGGTTGTATTTGAGATGAAGAAGAAGAAGTTGTGGTGGAGATGAAAGAAAAGGATAAAAAAATAAAATAATAATAATAAAGTAAAGAAGTTAGCTATCAGGTTGGATTAGAGAGGAGACTAGGCCACCTTGGCTTGACAAAGTTCAATAGGCCATGGGAGTAAGAAGGAGAAGGTAGAAAAAATAATATTAAAAAACTTCTTGTGCAACAAAAGGAAGAAGAAAATCTGGCCAAAATAGTGGAGAAAGGTTTTTGGCTTGAGGAAGAAGAATTTAGCCACCTACAGCCCCTTAAAGGTGGTGGAGCCTCATCACCAAGCTAGCCTTCGAGCTAGCATCCAAGCCAACCTTCAAGCTCGCATCCAAGCCAGTGTTCAAGCTCACAGTCAGCCAGCTTTAGGGCTCGCATCTAAGCTAGTCTTTGGGCTTACACTTAGCTAGCCTTCGAGCTTACATTTAAGCCAGCCTTTGTGTACACACTCAGCTAGCCTTTGGGCTCACATCGAAGCTAGCCTTCTAGCTCACACTTAGCTAGCTTTTGGCCTCGCATTAGCCAACCTTTGGGCTTGCATCCAAGCTTGCCTTCAAGCTCACACCCAGCTAGCCTTTGGGCTCACACCCAGCTGACCTTCAAACTCACATCTAAGCCAGCCTTCGAGCTCACATCTAAGCCAGCCTTCGAGCTCACATCCAAGCTAGCCTCTGAGCTCACATCCAATCTAGCCTTCGGGCTCGCACTTCAGCTAGCCCTGGGGCTTGCATCCAAGCCAGCCTTCAGGCTTACACCTAGCCAACCTTCGAACTCACACTTAGCTAGCCTTTGGATTCACACTCAGCCAACCTTCGAGCTTGCATTCAAGCAAGCCTTTGGGCTTTCATTCAACTAACTTTCAAGCTCACACTTAGCTAACCTTTGGGCTTACACTTAGTTAGCCTTTGGGCTCACACTCAACCAGCCCTCAGGCTCACATCTAAGCTAGTCTTTCAACTTGCACCCTGTCAGCCCTCAGACTTGCACTAAGTCAACATTTGAGCTCAAAAATTAAGCCAACCTTTAGATTCTCACTTTTGAATCCAGGCCATGGGTCTATTCAAAATCATCATAAACATCCAAGAACCCCCAAATCAAATTGATTAATGTAAAATAACTCAATTACATTGAGATTGAACTCAATCACAACAAATGGACAAAGGCCAAGTTGGCTTAAATGGACTTAAATTAGTCAAAAAAATGGACTAAAACCCAAGTCAAGCTAGGCTAAAATCCAAATTGAGTTAACCTAAACCAAATAGACTCATACTCAACCCTAATCAGACTTGAGATGGGTTAATTTTAAAATCAACTTGAGTTTAAATCAAATCAAACCCTAATTGGGTTAAATTGAGTCCAAACTAAAAGGGCAAACTCAAAGTCAAATTGGAACTAAGCTAGGCTGAGTCTAAACTAAAATCATATTGAACTAAATTGACTTGAATTTGAATTGAAGTCCATCAAGATACAAACCCTGACTTGATAAATATCCAACACAAGGATGAACTTGACTCAAGCTAAATGAAATCAAACTTGAACCCAAACTATATTAGTCTTGACAGAACTAAATAGGGTTAAACTGGGTCTCACTGGGTTTGTTGAACTCTCGACAATACTCCAAGGTCATGAACAACAGGTAATATTAGCACTCTAACCTAAACTAAAATTAGTTCAAATAAAACTAAATAAGGTCAAACTAAGTCTTGTTGGGTATCCTATAGAAGTCTTTAACCATACTTCAAAGCTATATCCAACTCCATAAGTTGTTTATGATGTTATCAAACCAAATAAGTTAATACCAACATGATTAAAGCCATTGGTCACACTTTGAAGCTAGTCAATGTGGAAGCCATTGACAATGCATCTTTCAAGCTAAGCCAACCCAAAAGCATTAGCAATGCTTCAAGTCAAATCAAACAAAGGTAGACTTGAACTCACTTAGTCAGTCAACCATAACACCTTGTTCAAATAAAGTTAATCACCAATACGCTCCAATCTGTCAGTCACACTTCAAATCTATATGCAACCCCATAAGCTGTTGGTAATGTTGCCAAACCAAAGAAGTTAATTGCCAATTCTCTAAAAGCTATCAGCCACACTTCAAAGCCATACCCAACTCCATAAGCTGGTGGTGACATTATTAAACCAAAGAAATTAATCACCAATATGCTTAAAGCTATTGGCCATACTTCAAAGCTATACCCAACTCCATAAGCCATTAGTGATGTTGCCAAAACCAAAGAAGTTAAACACCAACATGAGCTAAGCTATTGGCCATACTTCAAAGTTATGCCCAACTTCCTAAGCCATTGATGGTGCTACCAAATTAATGAAGTCAATGTACAATGCACTCAAAGCCATTGGCTAAACTTGAAGCTGGTTAACCCCATAAGTAGCTGACGATGTGCCTTTTTAAGCTAGTCAACCCTAGAGGTAGTTGATGACATATTCTTCAAGCTAGTCAATCCCAAAAGTAGTTGATGATGTGCCTCTCCTAGCTAGCCAACCCTAGAAGTAGTTGGCAACATGCTCTTCAAGCTAGTCAACCCAAGAAGCGATTGACAACACATCTTCAAGCTATACCTAACCTTATAAGTTGTTCATGATGCTGCTCAAAATTAATAAAGTTATCACCTATGCCTTGTTAGCTATGGAAATACTTCAAAACTAAAGAAGTTATTGGTTACACCTTGTGGGCTAAGGAAATATTTTAAGCTAAACAAAGTTATCACCGATGCCTTATTGCTAACAGAAACACTCCAACTCAAATAAAGTTATCACCAATGCTTCATTGGCTAATGAAAATAATTCAAACTTCTTCCATTCCCTTCCATGATTTGGGTCAGACACCACGTGGTCCAACGCAAAGGGGAGCAGAGTACCAACACACATCAATGTCTTCTTCGCTCTTGTTCTTCCTTTATTCCTTTTATGTTTTCTATAATTCTACATTTAATTCATTGTAAAGTGAGGGTTATACCCTTGCTTAAGTTATGCACTATCTTTCTTAAAATTAAATGAATACTTTCTTCTTTTTTTGTGTCTCTATTTTTATTAACTAGGTTTTTTGCTTTAGGTGATTTTTGATATTTGTCAAGGTAATTAACAATAAGGGCTTGTGCCTGTTGGAAGTCATGTTCCCATAACACTTGATAGCACACTTTAAATCAAAACAAATTTTGATTTATGATTTGAGGTCACTCCTTAGGGTCTCCTCTATTCCAGGTGGTCAACTTCAATCCCACAGTTATCTCCTACATCTCATTAGCTTTGGAAACACTTCAAAATCATCTATGCCTCATTGGCTATGAAAACACTTCAAAATTAATGAAGTTTTTACCTATGCCTTATTGGTTATGGAAATACTTTAAGATCAATAGAGTTATCACCAATGTCTTATTAGCTAATAGAAACACTGCAATCCAAATGAAGTTACTACTAATGCTTTGATGGCCAATGGAAGTACTTTAACCCAGGAAGTTATTGCTAAAGCTGGAGAGCTATTGAAAATACTTTACACTAATTCCAACAAGTTATCAGCAATGCCATCCAATAAAGTAATTGCCAATACTCAGGCTATTGGAAATACTTCATCCTTCATTCCCCTTTGATGTCCCACCGAACAACACTGTTAACATCTGCCAAGGATCAAGTCAAGACTGATCCGAGTCAGACATCATATGGTCTAGTGCATAGGAGTAGGGCAACAAGTTCTTCTCCACTCTTTCCTTTTCTTTATTTCTTTCATGTCTTCTATAACCCCATACTGAAATTCATTGTAAAGTGATGGGATGCCCTTGCATAAGCCATGCATCTTTTCTCAAACCAATCAAATGATGCTTTCTACTTTTCTTTTTTGTGTCTCTACTTTGTTAACTAGGTTTCTTACAAAAGGAGGTTTTTGATAATTGTCAGGATAATTGATAATAAGGGCTTATGCTTGATAGTGCATTAAATTTAAAATAAACTCTAATTTGTGCATCGAGCTTTTCCCCCAAGATCTCCTCTACTCCAGGCCACCAAAATCAATTCCACAATTCATTCATGGTGGGACCACTAAATCCACATTTTTAGTTCCAAAAACATAAACATCTCCACTGAGGTGGGGACCCTAGCAAGTGTGGGAGAGTATCTAGCATTCTAAACTTAGAGTTTGAGCTTATAATTCACTTGGTCTGCTCTATAGTTAAAGATGAATGTCAATGTCTAGACTAGTGTTTATAAGATACATTGTGCCTTAATGGACTGAGTGTAGCTCGAGAGTTCAGGGAGTTTGAGTCCATGTTCTTTTGAGCTTCCTCTTGAATTTTATGTATTTGCATTTTTATTAAATATCACCTTGTTCTTGTAGGCATCAAAAATATGTTACTAGTGAACACTCTATTGGAGGATCTTACTCCAACAACCTAGATGGGTCCTTTGCACACCTTTGGAAAGTGACCTATGTATGGTAGCTACTGTGGCTTGAAGCTCAAGAAGGTGAATCTCCCAGCTACAAAGCCAAGCTGGGGAACTTCTTCCCATACTATTTTTCAAGCATAGAAGAAGAAGAAGGTGGCAAGGTTCAATGACAATGACAATGACAATGTCCCACTAAGCTAGCATTCGCTAGCCAAGGGCATAATGATATGGATAAGGGGAAGACAAAAGCAAGGTAGTGAAGACTACTGCCGAGGATGCAAAGAAGAAGGTGCAGCCCCAACAATGATGGTCGAGAAGGCCCATGATACTATCATTAAGGTTTCAAGGCCAACAATGAATATGGTAACAAACTTCTGCTCTCATAGAAGGAGGGTGTGGAGGAGTTCAAGGCCTCCTTGGAGTACCAATTGGAGATGGCCTAGAAAGAAGTCAATAAGTGGCTTGAGCAAAGGCTATGCCTACTATCACTATGACTTTTTGGATGGCTAGGGGAATTCAGATTTCAATACCTTTTGAGATTTATTTGAATGAAGGATCTATGGTGACATTATGGTTGAGCAACTTTGGTTGTACTCCATCGATGTGTCTAGACTCCAATAGCTCACACCTTTGCCTCTAACTCTTTCTCTAGTAGAGCCTCCTATTGAGTCTGTTATTATGCTAGAGGCTGCTACCACTCTAGTGAATGAGGTGGAGATTTTATTGAAAGCTTAGACTGAGGTTGCCTCTCCAACGGCAACCATGGCTCCAAAAGCGATTGAGGTCCAAGTTCTTGGCCCTATCCACCAAGGAGCTCCTACTAGCATAATTGATGTGGACAAGGTACTCGAGGAGCTCTTTGTTGGCATGGGTCTAGGTGATGCTTCTTAGATAGTTTTTATAGTTTTTATTGTAGAAATTTCTATTAAACTTTTAGCTAGGACAAGTTGAGCTTCTTTTATAATGAACTTTTAGTGGTTCAACTAACTAAGCATATTTTGTAGTGATATCTTTGTAATGCAATTCTTCTTTTAGTCCTTCTTAATGGAATTTGATCTTTCCCATTCCTAGATACATTTGATTTAATTTTTTTTTAATACGGTGGTGATTTTAAAGTTGCAACATAACATTGTAGCCTTAACGCAAATCCCTCAGGTGATAGTTATGTTTGAGTAATAGCATGGCAATTTAATGGCATGTTGCAGTAGAATTGGGTCCAAAATCTCTCTAGTAGTAGCCTAGGTTGTGTGTAGTGTAGCTGCGCTTAGGCTAAACTCTTTGACTAGTTGTTCAGCTGTGAGCTTTGAGGTGGGAATTGTCATGATGGCCACACTATCACTCTTCAAAGTGACGATTCAAATAGAATTTCAGTTGTAGTGTTTTAGACTAGGATGCTCTAAGTGGTAGTTTGGAGGACCATGCTACAAAGTTTGGTCATAGGTGGGATTGAGGTGACAAGCCCTTTAACCCTACTTCATTTTTGCTACCTTAATATCATGGATTGGAGAATAGTGATACTAGCCAAGCTGCAAAAATTTGGAGTGGTGCCAAATTTTTGGAATTTGTTTGCTTCCTTGGCTTGGCAGTTGAGTATGAGGCTTGAGGAGAATCACCATTCAATTTTGCTCGGAACCTCACATTTGGAATTCTTCAGCTAGGCATTGAAATTGTTGTCATAGTCCAGTAGTCAAGTGCTAAACTAGTGAGGCTTTAGATGGTCAAGTGCTAAACTTGTAACATTATTCTATGATCAAGTGTTGAACTTTTAGTTGGATTTCCAATGGTCAAATATTAAACTTGTAACAATTGTTATGTTGTCAAATGTTAAACTTGCCACCCAAACTTCAGATGGTCAAGTGTTGAACTTGTAATTGTTGTTCCATGGTCATGTATTAAACTTATTACCATCGTGCTTTTTGAGTCAATTTTGGCCAAAAATCAAGTTTAATCAAAATTTAGTCAGAATGTGGAGCTGAATACCACTAGATTATGATTCGAATGGGAGTCTCAGTTGGATCTGAATTGTGATCAAATTTGGCCAAAAAATGGATTTAATTTGGACTTAAATTATTGGAAAATTTGGTCTTAAACTAAGGGCCAATCCACTGATTTTCCATATCAATATCAAGCATCTAGAGAGACCAAAGTGCTCGACCCTATATATATAATTTGGTAGACGAAGCAATCTATTATACATATGCAAGTTGGGCTTCAGCTAGAGCAGAGATAGGTAGCTATAGGGAAATTGGACTATCAACAAGTCAGGGAAAGCCTTGGTAGGTCATTTTGTCAAACCACTCAAGGTACAATACACCTCTAATTCTCAAATCAATATTCTCCTATATAGCTGAAGTTCAAACAGCCTCTATATGAGTATAGAGGCATATGATGATACAAAGGATCTAGTAGCTTATATCAACTTCTTTAGAAATGCCATGACATTGCATGGAGTTTAAGCTTTCCCAATGACATTGCAAGGCTCGGCTCAAGCTTGGTATGCCAGACTACCAAGGCACTCAAAATCATACTTCAATAACCTAGTAGACAAGTTTGTGGAATAATTCAGCTCTCTAGCCGAAGAACCGATTCATACTCCTGACAATGTTTAGATAGTTTTTGCAACCCAACCCCAACTTCAAGTTAGAGTTGAACTTTAAGCTTGATTGAGGATCATTAAGGCCAACTTGAAATAAAAAAGGGCTAAGAAATCAGGCTCAAAATCTGAATCAAGTTGCAATCAGGCATTCAGTTCTCGACCAGTCATCCGGTTTGGTCTAATTTTGTGAACCCTTGCTTGCAGTCAGACATCCAATTTCAATTGAATGTTTGATAGTATCTGACTATGAGAATCCTTATTCATAGTTGGACTTCCAATTTCAACTAGACATCTAGTATTATTTGATTGCATGAACACTGCTTGTTGATAGATGTATGGTC
Source organism: Trichopus zeylanicus subsp. travancoricus (assembly GCA_005019695.1). Taxonomy (NCBI): domain Eukaryota; kingdom Viridiplantae; phylum Streptophyta; class Magnoliopsida; order Dioscoreales; family Dioscoreaceae; genus Trichopus; species Trichopus zeylanicus. The sequence goes on from RXID01015130.1 coordinate 128,662, forward strand.
CCTAATCAGACGTCCAATTCAGTTAGGATCTGGAAAAATGAGAACAAAATGTTTTTTAAAATTCATCAAAGTTAACCCAGTTTTTCAACAAGGAAGATATAATCTTGGAGAATATAAATCTGAAAATCAAATATGCGTTGATGGCAAGAGAATACTTATTAAATCTCCCAATCAAATTCTAATAATCAAAACTAGAGATTCTCTCAAAGTCTTATAAAAAGAGGGCTAAGGCACAGAAATTTAATAACAATTCATAGATAATTTTCTATCAAAGTTTGCACGAATTGAAGAAGAAATTCTAAGGAAGATATTGTCAACTAGGAGGAGAGTGAGAAGGCATCAACAAGGGATCAAAAAGATGTAAGATTTAATCCCCTTTTTTTATATTTTCTTTCATTATCCCCTCTTCTTATTATCCTTTGTGAGGTCTTTATTTTCTCACACTTTTTGTTGTTGTTGCCCCCTTTTCCTCAAGGCTTATAGTCACTTATGACCTCATTCTCTATTAACCATCGCATGCTCTTAGCAACGTGAGTTCGGACAATCAAACCTAAAAGAATTGGATGTTTGAACCTCATCACAGATCTCTTTTTTGTTCATCAATACCTTGGCTATCTCTGACCCTCCATATGATGGCGGGTCACCACCAATATCGTGGTCACCCACAACCCTCCGTATAATGGTGAATCTCCACCAACACTATAACCACTCGCAGTCCTTTGTATGATGATGGATCTCCACCAACATATGGCCACTTATGGCCCTCCATATGATGGTGGGCCTCCAACAATGCTGCAGCCACCCATGGCCTCTTGTATGATGGCAGATATCTAACAACACTATAGCCACCCATGATGCTTTGTACGATGGTGAATCTCCACCAACACCATGACCATTCACGGTCTAGAATGCTGGAGAGCCTCCATTACCATCATGGCCATATGCATCCTCATATACGATGTCATATCAAAAAAGAATAGATGACAAGGACTTCTTGAATTGACAATGAGGAGAAGAGCGAGAACAAGAACAAGAGCAAGAAAAGGAACAAAATGAAACAACAAAATAATAATAATAAAATATCTTAACAAAATAATTTAGAGCTAGTTTGTTGTTTTGTCCAAAAACCAATCAAGTTAGGGCCAGCCTACAGTCTCACTCAAAAATGAATCCTACATAGGGTCAGCTTGTGGCCTCATCTAAAAGTCAAAATACTTTAGGACCGGCCTGCAGTCTCGCCTAAAAGTCAAAATAATTTTTGCTTATGGTTTTGCTTGACAACCAATCAACTTAGGGTTAGCTTGCTGTCTTGCCCAAAAGTCAAAGTAGTTTAGGGCTAGTCTATGGTCTCATCTGACAACTAATTGACTTAAGGCCAGCTTGTGGTCTCACCCTAAAGTCAAAATAGGTTAGGACCAATGTGCAATCTCACTTGACAACTAGTCTAGCCTTATGGCCAGCTTGTGGGCTCGTCATAATGTCATTATGATAGCTTGTGGGCTCTTGAACCAAACCAATTAACACAAATCAATTGACTTAAAGTGACTCAATTACATTGAACTTAATTAGAACAAATGAAGAAAACTAAATTAACTTAAATGAACCACCAAATGGACCTAAGTCGATCACATAGATGGATTAAAACTCAAATTGAAGTGGACCTAAGATCCAAATTGAGTGAATCCAAGCCAAACTTAAACTCAAGCTAGATTAGTTCAAATGGAACTAAATAAGGTCAAATTGAGTCCCATTAGGTGTGCAAAAGCCCCTGGCAGCACTTTGAGACTTCACCCAACTCTGCAAGCAGTGGGTAAAATACTTTAAAATCAATGAAGTTATTACTTATACCTCATCAGCTATAAAAATACTTCAAATAAATAAAGTTATTGCTTATACCTTATTGGGTATAGAAATACTTCAAAATTAATAAAGTTATTACTTACACCACATTGGCTATATGGATACTTCAAAATTAATGAAGTTATTATTTACACCTCATTGGCCATAAAAACATTTCAAATCGAAGAAGGTAACACCTAGGTTGTACAGGTTATAAAACACTTCAAATTCAAAGAGATTGACACCTATGTTCCATGAGCCATAGAATATTTCAAATCAAAGAAGTTATTGCTTATGCTCCACGGGCTATAGAAATACTTAAAATTAATAAAATTATCACCCATGCCTCATTGGCTATCGAAACACTTCAAAATTAAAGAAATTATCACTTATGCCTTATTGACTACGAAAATACTTCAAAATCAAAGAAGTTATTGCCTATGCCTTATTGGTTATGAAAATACTTTAAATCATGAAGTTATCACTTACATCTTATTGGCTATAGAAATATGTCAAATTCATGAAGTTATCACCTATGCCTCAACGGCTATGGAAACACTTCAAAATCAAAGAAGTTATCATCTGCACCTTATTGGCTAACAAAAATTCTTTAAATTCATGAAGTTATCACTTATGTCTCATTGGCTATAAAAATATTTCAAATCAAAGAAGTTAATACCTACACCCTATGGACCATGGAATATTTCAAACTTAAAGAGGTCAATACCTACACCCCACGGGATATAAAATATCTCAAATCAGGAAAGTTATCACTTATGCCCCATGTGCTATAAAAATACTTCAAACCTATGAAGTTATCACTTATGCCTCATTGGCTATAGAAACACTTTGAACTCATAAAGTTATTATTTATAGCTCATTGACTATAGAAAGACTTCAAATTAAAGAAGTTAACACCTATTCCCCACAAGCTACAAAATACTTCAAACTCAAAGAGATTAACACCTTTACCCCACAGGCTATGGAATACCTCAAATCAAGAAGTTATTACATATGTGTTATTAGTTATGGAAATACTTTGAAATCAATTGAAATTATCATCTCTACCTCATTGGCCATGGAAACACTTCAAAATTAAATGAAGGTGTCACCTACACCGCATTTGTTTTGGAAATACTTTGAAACCAAATGAAATTATCACCTACACATCATTGGCTTTGAAAACACTTTAAAACCAAATGAATTTATCACGTACACAACATTGGCTATGGACATACTTTAAGCTAAATGAAGTTATCACCAACACCTTACTAGTGAATGGAAATACTTCAAAAATACAAAATTATCACTTGCCCCTTACTGAAACACTTTATTCTAGGAAGCTATTGTCAAAGTTCAAGGCTATCATAAACACTAAAGGCTAATCTAACAAGCTATCAGTAATGCCATCTAATGGAGTTATCGTTAACACTTGAACCTATTGGAAAAACTTTTCCCATCACCTTTTGTTTGCCGCTTGGCAATGCTAGCACTATTTATTGGAGACCTAGTTATGATTTATCTGAGTAAAGATGCCATGTGGTCCAGCACATTGGAGTGGGGCAGCAACACGTATTAGAGTTTCTTTTGAAAGCACAAAATCCACATAAGAGGTGGGTGAATTTGGTTTTTGAAAATAATGGCACCTTTTTCAAGCAATCAAAATCAATTCAATCTACCAAATGTAATTTCAAGTAAATCTCAATCAAACTCAATTGCAAGTAAGTAAAAGGAGTTGAAAAAATATGCACCATGATGTAATGTGGTTCAAAGGCCAACCACTCTTACACGACAGTCCTTGCCTCACTCTTGAGGACTTTAACATTTCACTAGTGTGTCATTTCATTGGCGAAGCCAACATCTTGCAAGTCTTCTTGCACCAACTTGCAAGATGAGCTCCCAATTGGAGCTTGAGTCCCTTGACCACTCCAAATAGCCTTGGAGCATTTACACTTGATCATAGAGAAGAAATCTAGCTCCTTTCCCTTTGTACGAGATTACACAAAATGATAACAAGGGTTTTGAAGATTTGAACCTCAAAATTAGAACATGGGCTTTGAAGATTTGAAAGTTGAAGTGTAAGGATTAGAGCTCTTGGAGCTAGAGGACGATTGAAAACTTGTTATCTCATATGAGAATTACTCAAGAATGTGTAAAATATTATCAAAGAATAAGTTCTAAACCCTTAAATATCAGTTGGTGAGAGCACTAACCATTAAGCTATGATTTGCCATATTTGAGAGTTCAAACCATAAATATTTTGGCATCCAAAGCTTTCCAATAATCAAATTTTACTAGGTATTGAAGCTGATGTCATAGGTTTGGGAATTTGGTCACAAAATTTTGATGTTCGGTCATAGGTTCAAGTAGGGTTTTCTAGTTGAAAAATTGTACAAGTTATGGTTGTGTACAGGAAGAGATATAAAAATATTTCAAGAAAGATGAAGATGAAAATTTTGAAAAAATATTTGTAAAGTTAACAAAGTTTATGATTTGTATTTATTATGATTGAGGTAAACAAATGAGTCACTCCATCCTATGTTGGTGTATATCAATTATTTTGGATGTTTATAATTTTTAATATGATTGTATTATGTGATAAATAATTTATTGAATACTTGATCTATATTATATGTATTTTGAAAGCAAAACTAAAATGATACTAAGATATAGTTATTTATTTTGTTATAAAATTGTATAAAGACTAGGGAAAGTTTTTGTTAAATGTCTCATAGTACATCTATGCTCTAATTGTATGATATGGCCCTATCAGCGAGAGAAAATCCTAACCATGTTAACATGTATATGTGTTTGAAAGGGACCAGGTCCAATTCTATGATGTGACCTATCCATAAGGATTAAGTGTGATACTTTGTGATGTGACCCAGTACAAATGTTAAGCGTGTGACCACAGTTGATACTGGAGAGTAAAATATATTTTTAATAAGAAAGTGAATATGTTTCTAAGTTCTGAATTTGATAAGATAATTATGTTATTTGGTCTAATATATTTGCTTTGATTATGTTGTATTTTATGATTATGTGATTTTGAAATATATGAAAAATTTAGCTTTTAGAATCTAAATTATATGTATGTTTTAATGCATATGATTCATTTATTTGTAGATTGAAGTTTAGTAAGCATTAAGAGATCTAGCCATGTGAGCTTTACTAGTTAACTAGAAGTATTATATTTTAGTTCAATTAAAATTTATGTAAATTATAAATTTTCAATTTAAGATATACTCTAATATATTTTGAGAAATTATTAATTTTATTTGTGAGATATTATTCTTGTATAAGTGTGTCTAAGTATGTCTTGTATACTTATGGAGGTTTATACGGTATCAATCTCATAAGCATACAACATTATCACATGCCAACTCCCCAAATTTTTGATTTGGGGTGTGACAATTTAAAAATGCAAAAGCCCACAAAAAAAAATGAAAGGGACCTAGTTGTAAATTTCTTTAGTTTGAGGGGCTTTTTGCAAATAGTCATTAGAAAAAACCTTAATGCCATGATTTTTATTTCCTTTTTTTACTGCAAATTATTTGTTCCTTTTCAAAATAGCAGCAGTGGCTCTCAAGAGGAAGAAGAAAAAAACAAAGTTACAACCGATGCAACTAGGATTTGGCAATGCAAAGCTTGATAGTGGCAATCTTGATAATGCGTGAGAAACTGAGAACTTGGATTTCTTATGTTGGTGAAGTTTAGGACTCTCTAACTAGGAATTGTTCTTATATTTCCCCCTCAATCAAATTCTTGTTCATATTCTCTATGTATTTAGATTTAAGATTTTGATGTTGGTCCTACTCTTATATTGATCCTTGCTTTATTTTTGAGAATCCCATGGACTAGTCTATTTAATCCTGGGAACTAGATTCTCTTTTCCCTGTCAAGGCCTTATGAGGGATATTTCTATTTTGAAATTAAACCAAATTTTGTGAGTAAATTTTTGAAGACTATCTTGATGCTTAGAGTTTAGCATGATTCATGTGATATCTCAAACCCATAATTTTCAAGGATGATTAAGATTATTGTTAACAAGATTAAGAGTCTATTGTGTCATGTTTCTATCTAACGTAATATTTTTTTTTGGAATTGTAGAAACTCATGTACATGGTTTGAAGATTGATTATACATCTTAAGAGTATCAATCATGAGATTATCATGGAATTAGATGTAGGACCAAATTAGATTCATTGTGACATATGCTCATTGTGCTTAACATCAACTAGATGTATGTTACAAGTTTTGATCTTGGAATTATTATGGTTGGTTCATGTATTGGACATGAAATTTTGATAAGGCTCTTTGGAGCATGTGTTTTCAACTAGATTTTGGAAAATACTTCTAATATGTGTTATATTAATGTCAATGTGAGTTTTCAGATTTGGAGTCAAGTCTAGTTTATTTAGAAATATGTTTATATAAGTCTAGATTGTAAGTTAGTTGGTTTATCTTAGGTTCAGATGTGGCTTGGACCTTTATATGATTGTTTTTGTTCTCGTGATCTTCTCATAAGGTAAGTGAATGAGGAATGCCCAATAATATTAAGTGGCATTTAATTTATGAATTTCATATATTTTAGTAATTTATAAGTTTTTAAGTATTGTACTTGTTAAAGTAATTTTTTAATATACTCTTAATATGTAATTATGATTATATTGTGATTCGTGATGTATATATAATTATGTGGCTTGAAAATATTAAAAACTATGCATGTGAATTTATATAATATTTATTAGATCTTGATACATTCTTGTATTTATTTATAGTTGACTTGTAAAAAAAATCACGCATGCGTTTGTGACAAGAATTTGTATCTCATAAATACTTTATGAATTTTTATATTTTTACTAGATTAGATTGTTTTGTACCCATCATGATTTGTACTATGACCCACCATTAGGGTTTAAATAATGGTCATATTGATATGTTTGTAATCATAAGAAATCAGTTTCGCTATCACTTGTGAATATCAAAATAGCAATATATTCGTGTTATGGTCCCTTGTAGGACATCATGTTGTGGTCCCTTTTGGGACATGATGTATTTATGAATAGGCCATTGATTTTAAGTAAGTTACCTTACTCGTGATTTGGATCACACATTGTGTGTGTGTGTCCACTACTTGTTTAGGAAACACCAATCTTGACAATTGTATCATCTTGTGCTTCATTCAAGAAATATAATTATTTTAAAGTTTGATGTGCATTACATGTTGAGTTTAACATATATATTCATCTGACATGTATTTTGGATACTTTTTAACATGATTTAGTTTTCTTATAAACTAGTTCTTGAATGCTTTATGCCTTATTTTAAAGTCTTATGTGTATTATTTGTTGACTTTAACATATACTCATGTGACATGTATTTTGCATACTTTTTGACATAATTGAGTTTCTTTATAAATGAGTTTTTTGATATGTTATTTTATTTTTAAAATGTTTAGTAAACATGGGATTTTCTTATTCTTTTGCAAATTTGACCACTAGATATGAGTTCTTAAGTATTAGTTAAGTTGTCTCTTGATGTGAAAAATTAGGTTAGGTTTGTTTAACCTTTTTGTATATGTGAGCCTAATGTAAGATGATTTGAGGATGTATAGTCATATAGTTGATGTTTATTTTTTTGAGTTATTGGTCTAGTTTTTGTGAATCATTAACTTGCATAAGTTTAAGTTTGTAGGCTTGTATGCTTATGGGGTTTCTGGTTCATAAGTGTATGAAATTGTTATGTGCCTGAGCCTATAGGTTTTGAATTTAGGGCATGGAAATTTATAGGTTCAAGTTTTGTATTTAGTTAGATGAGTTATAAGAAATATAAATTGATGATGAGTGTAGAAAATAGTTTTGTATTGTATATTTTAACATTTTGACACGTTTTGAGGATTTTAGTTTATGTTGGAAAATTTTAGGATCAGTAAATTTTCTATCATCTTTGTGAAGCATATAAAATTATTATAAGGGGATATAAGATTATTTTATTAGATCTTAAATCTTGGTCAAATATGTATTAGAACATGTGATTTGGTTTTGTCCCCAAGCAAAGAGTGTTTTGGAATTAAGTTCAATTTTTGAATGGAATTGGATTATATATTATTGTTGGATTATTCTATTGTAGGGATTACTTTTATATGGATAAGATTCTTGAGTTTGTGAAATATAAATTTTTCTTGGTGATTTTAGAGTTGAAAGGTGCATAAAATCATATGCATTTTAATTTCTAATCTCATTTTGGATATGTGAGTAAAAATCACATCAAGATTTAGAGTAATTATTATGAGTTTAGGTATATGTTATGACAATATTCTTAAGTGCTATGTTCTTATATTTGTGAGATTTGTATAGTTATTTAGGTTATGTCTTTGAGTTTATATACCTAACCATATATGTCAATTTAAATTTTGATATGCTAGTTCTTAATTATAAGTTTGTTTTAGTTAGAAATGGCTCTCAAATTGACTTAAATCACCTTTTGGCATCCATTATTTGGCTATGACCTTAGTATTTTTTTTTTTGATATGTTAGTCTCAAACAGCTAAATCATGATTGGTCATTGAATCTTAGATAAAATATCTCTCTTTTTTATTTGTGACCTTGAGTCTCCATAATTTTGGATTATGTTTAATGTATAGTATATGAATTTTGATTTCTTAGTGTTTAATATGTAACTCTAAAAGAAAAGCCTTAGTATTCTTAATTTTGATATTATGAGTTGGTGATTGAAACTTGGATAATTCTTATTGTGATTAAATTTTATTTGGAAGATTCAGATAACTTGTTTCTATTGAGAATCTAAGTTTTGAATTTAAAATTTTAATTCACAATAATTTATCAGACTATTTTGAGGAAGTAATAAGTTATTTTAATAGTTTTCTTGATTGAGAATATACCATTATCATTATTTTATGTATCATTCTGTTTGAGATGAAATCAAGTTGCCCCATATTGAATTATCAAGTTATTTTAGCAAATAATATATAAGGAAATTAAAGTTCAAATTCGTAATTTCTCATATAAATGGATGATTATTTGATGTATATCTATGGATTTGGAGATTGAGGTCTGGATTTGTGATTTCTCATTGGATATGGTGAATTTGTGATTCTTAAGATTATGATGTATAAGACAAGTTCATGTATTTCAAATTAGTCTTAGTATACTTAGGAAGAAGAGACATATATTGTTAAGATAGACATATGATAATACCATGTTCTTGTGTGTCAATACTAGACCATATGAAAAATTTTGAGGATCTTAGTTCGATAAGTGAAATTTTCCTAAGTAGCAAATCTTTGATATTATATCTTTTACTTTTCTAAGCGTTAGAATTCAGCTTGATTTTAAATTTATTAGAATATTTTATATTGATTTTGGTTTCTAACTAGTATGGCATGGGATTTAAGAAAAGTTTTAGTTATATAAGTTTGATTTTGTCAAATTGTGATTATAGTATGGTATTTAATTGAAGAAGTAGTGAGAACCTTATGCAAGGCATTTAGAGAAATTGTTATGATTGAATACTGAAATTTAAATTCTTATTCTTGTTCATAATGTCTATTTAAGATTGAAGGATATATACTGAGTGCTCTCATGATTGGAACTACATTCATGAAATTAGGTGATATGCAAGTGTGTTTAAATTTGGCATGTTTGAGTTACATTTGTTTAAGTGAAAAATTATGGATGATGTGTGGTGATTGAGCATTTAAGATTTGAATATAGACATTATCATTTATTTCTATAGTAGACTCAAATATAAAAGTACTTGTTACTTTTATAGCTATTTGATTAAAGCTCTAGCTTTATAATTGCAATATTTACTACTCAGTCAATCATAGGAAAAATTTAATTGTAGATTTGGGTTGTGTCTGAGATACAAAAGTACTTATTACTTTTGTATAAGTTATAAGGCCATCCTGCATTGAGGACATTAAAGATTTTATGAGTTTAAAATCAAAGTGTGCAGTAGAGATATATTATGACATAAGATGTCCAAACTTTTTGATGATTTTCAAAGTTTGAAATTTTTGACTCTATTGATTCATATTGTAAATTGTGAACTTTTGGGACCAAATTGAATCAGATCTAGAGATGTGCTGTTAATCATTTTAGAGAGTTAGAGTTATAGTTCGATGATCATCTATTTCTTAAGATTTCATCTTTTAAGGGTGTAATGTGTTTTAGTATTTGTGGTAAATGGAGTTTTTTTTTATTAGATTTTTGAGATCATACTAGCATTGAAGTGTCAGATCTCATCAGAGGTATGAAATTAATTGTGCTTCGATGAGTTTAGTACTAGGATCAATGACCTTCTATGAAGTCTTCATCATGTAATAATTTTAATTGAAATTCTTGAATGAGTTAGTGATGTGACATTGGAGTGGACAGCCGATCAACATCTTAGTCCCTTACTTTTGAAGTCCTTGGTTCAAACCTCAACAAAGGTCATATGTTAGACTTTGTATTTTTATAGTTATCAAAGATCTCTCTAATGAGGAATATCTTATTGTTTTGTAAGTAAAAAAAGAGTAACTGTTGAGACATCAAATTATACCATATGTTTGGAGCCATTGAAGTAACCATCGTAAAAAAGAAACTTGGAAAATAGAGAAAGCTAAATCGGTGAGATGCCCTTGGTTATTTTAGTACTTTGGTATGAGAGAATTTAGATTTAAGTTTAGAGGACTAAACTTATTATAAGGGGGGTAGAGTGTGAAAACCCAAAAAAAAAAATGAAAAAGAAAGGGACCTAGTTGTAAATTTCTTTAGTTAGTGGGGCCTTTTGCAAATAGCTATTTAAAAAGAAATTAGAGCCAAGATTTTTATTTCCTCCTGCTCCTACGAATTATTTGTTCTTTTTCTGAAATAGCCATGGATGCTCTCAAGAGGAAACAAAAAAATAAAGTTGCAATCAATACAACTAGGGTTTGGCGATGTGAAACTCGATGGTGGTGATCTCGATAATGTGTGAGAAACCAAGACCTTGAATTCTTTGTGTTGGTGAAATTTAGGGCTCTCTACCTAGGTATTGTTGTTATCTTTTCCTCTCAATGAAATCCTAGCTTATTTTCTCTATGTATTTAGATTTAAGATCTTGATGTTGGTCCTATTCTTGTATCGATCCTTGTCTTATTTTTGAGAATCCTTATGGACTAGCCTGTCTAATCTTAGCACTTATATTCTCTTTGCTCTATTATGGACTTATGAGGGCTATTTTTATTTTGAAATTAAACCAAATTATCTCGATGCTTAGAGTTTAGCATGGTTCATGTGATATCTCCAAATCATGATTTTCAAAAATATTTGAAATTATTGTTAATAAGACCAAAATGCTATTTTGTCTCATTTCTATCTAAGTTAATATTTCATCTTGGAATTGTAGAAGCTCATATACATGATTTGAAGATCGATTATACATCTTAAGGGTTTTAATTATGAGATTATCATGGCATTGGATATAGCACCAAATTAGAATCATTGTGACATATGTCATTAATCTTAACATCAAGTTAATGTATGTTACAAGTTTTAATCTTGAAATTATTAGGTAGGTTTATGTGTTGAGCATGAAATTCTGAGATTGCTTTTTGGAACACAAGTTCTTGATTAGATTTTGAGTAATTCTTCTAGTATGTATTATATTAATGTCAATGTGAATTATCAGATTTGGAGTCAAGTCTATTTTATTTAGAAACATGTTTATATGCTATAAATTGCAAGTTAGCTGGTTTCATGTCTTAGGTTCAAATGTGGCTTGGACCTTTATATGATTGTTTTTGTTCTTTTGATCTTCTCGTAAGGTAAGCGAATGAGGAACTCTCAATAATATTAAGTGATAATTAATTTGTGAATTTCAAACCTTTTAGTGATTTATAAGTTTTCAAGAATTATACTTGTTAAAGTGATTTCTTGACATACTCTTGATATGAAGTTAAATTATATCATGATTCATAGTGTATATATAATTATGTGAATTGAAAATATTGAAAATCATGCATGTGAATTTATTAATATTTATTAGATCTTGACACATGTATTTATTTATAATTGACTTGTAAAAGAAAATCATGTATGTACTCATGACAAGAATTCTACCTCGTGAATAGTTTATGAATTTTTATGTTTTACTAGATTAAACTATGTTATACCCATTGTGATTCATACCGTGATTATATCATTGGGGGTTAAATAATGGCCATCTTGATATGTTTGTGATCTTGAGAAATTGATTTTGCTATCACCCGCAGGCATTAGAGTAGTAGTATATTCATGCCATGATCCCTTTTGGGATATCGTATTGTGGTCCTATCTAGGGTATCGTGTATTCATGAACAGGACACTGATTTTAAGTGTGTCAACTTATTTGTGATTTGGGTTATCTATTGTGTGTTTGTCCACTACTTGTTTATAAGACACTAGTCTTGATAATTTTATCGTCTTCTTCTTCATTTGAGAAATATAATTATTTTAGAGTCTTATGTGCATTACATGCTAACTTTAAACATATATTTGCGTGACATATATTTTAGATACTTTTTAATATGATTTAGTTTCCTTATAAATGAGTTCTTGAATATTTTATATAATTATTTTAAACTCTTACATGTATTATTTGTTGACTTTAAACATATATTCATGTGACATGTATTTTGAATATTTTTTGACATGATTTAGTTTCCTTATAAATGAATTCTTTAATATCTCATTTTATAAATATTTACTAAACATGAGATCACTCATTCTCTTATAGATTTGACCACTAGATATGAGTTATCAAGTATCAGTTAAGTTGTCTCTTGATGTGAAAACTCAGATTAGGTTTGTGTATCCTTATTGTATATATGAGTCTAATGTAAGATGACTTAAGGATGTATAGTCATATAGTTGAGGTTTACTTTTTTGAGTTATTGGTCTAGTTTTTGTGAGTTATTAATTTTTATAGGTTTAAGATTGTGGTCTTGCATGCTTATTGGGTTTCGGCTTTATAAGTATGCGATATTATCATGTGCCCGAGCCAATTGGTTTCGGATTTGGGGTGTGACATGTCATAGGTTTGGGCATCTGGTCATAAAGTTTAGATGTCTAAATTGTATAGTTTTGGACGTCCGAGGAATGCACCAGGCATCCAAACCCTGAACATGAAATTTCAAAAGTTATAACTTCAAAATCGTCAGGCATCTGATCCTAAGGTTTAGACGTTTGAGGCGATCAGTAATTTTCAAAGCTATTTTTGCTATGTTCAAGCATCCAAATAGTCCAGTTCTAGCACTCAAAGTTGATAGATAGAATAGCTTCTACTTTACTATAACTTTAGATTTTATGTTTGACATCTTCTCAAGCTAACCTTGGATTAAGAATAAGCTAATGAAGGTGTTCCAAGGATGGTTGGACCTGTTGAATACTATATGCCTTTAAGGTAGTAGAGTAGCTAAGAAAAATGCCTTCAAATATTTTAAATCAAATTTAGATAAATGATCTTTTATATTCAAAATAAAGAATTTATAACTAAAAACATGAAAATATGCAGTATTTGGCTTTTTGTCATTCTATAATTGAAATGGAGTCTTGTCAAGAATTGAGCAAATAGAAACTCAATTCAAGATATAGCATGTCATGTTAATGGCCTCTGCCCAAAAGAAATTGGGTAGAGAGTACTCGTTACACATGACTCTTGTCATTTCTTGAAGAGACCTATCTTCCATTCTACGACTCCAGTTTTTTGTGGAGTTGTGGGATTAAAATTGATCACTTGAAATAATGGAGACCTCGAGAGTGACCTCAAATTACAAATTAAAATTTATTTTAATTTGAAGTGCACTACAGGTGTTGTGAAAATATTGACTTCCAACAGGTATAAGCCCTTATTATTAATTACCCCGACAATTATCAGAAACCTTCTAAAGTAAGAAATCTAGCTAATAAAATAGAGACACAAAAAAAGAAAGTATTTAATTGATTTTAAGGAAGGGATACATGGCTTAAGCAAGGGCATACCCTCACTTTAAATTTTAATGAATTTGAATACATAAATGACATAAAATAAGAAAGGGAATAGGAAAAGATCAATGTTTACTGTTGCCTCACTCCTATATGTTGGACCATGTGAGGTTTGACTTGAACAAATATTTGGTTTGTAGTGCCACCAACGGCTTATGGGGTTGGGTAGCTTAAGGGATGCGTCGTCAACGGCTTTTGGGGTTGGGTAGCTTGAAGTGTGCATCATCAATTGCTTCTAGGGTTAACTAGCTTGAGAGCTATATCATCAACTGCTTCTAGGGTTGACTAGCTTGAAGGGTGTGTCATCAACTACTTTTGGGGTTGACTAGCTTGAAGGATGCGTCATCAACTGCTTTTGGAATTAACTAGCTTGAAGTGTAGACAACTACTTTAAGCATGTTGGTATTTAACTTCTTTGATTTGGTAGCATCACCAATAGCTTAGAGAGTTGGGTGTAGTTTTGAAGTGTGGCTAAAAACTTTGAGTGTGTTGGCAATTAACTTCTTTGGCTGGGTAGCATTACCCATGAATTAGGGGATTGAGTATTGCTTTAAACGTGTTGGCAATTAACTTCTTTAATTTGGTAGCATCACCAACTGCTTATAGGGCTAGGTGTAGTTTTGAAGTATGGATAAAGGCTTTTGTAGCACATCCCATGCGACTCAATTTGAGCTTATTTAGTGTATTTGAACTAATTTTAATTTAGGTTAGGATGACAATATCACCTTTTGTTCATGAGCTCGGAGTATTGCTGAAGGTTTAGCACACCTAGTAGGACTCGATTTGACCCTATTTAGTTTTGTTAGGACTAATATAGCTTAGGTTTGAGTTTGATTTCATTTAGCTTGAGTTGAGTTCAACCTTATTGTGGACCTTTATCGAGTCTGGGTTTGCATCTTGATGAACTTTGGTTCACGTTTAAGTCAATTTAGTTCAATTTGATTTTAATTCAGGCTTACCCTGCCTTGGTTCTAATTTGATTTTGAGTTTGCTGTTTTAATTTGCACTTGATTTAACCCAATTGGGGTTTTGATTTGAGCTAAGTTCAATATAGATTAGATTTGATTTGAACTCAACTTGATTTTAAATTAACCCATATCGAGTCCAATTAGGGTTGAGTTTGCATTTGTTTAGTCCAGGTTAACTCAATTTAGATTTTTGGAGTCCAGCTCGATTTGGATTTTAGTCCATTTGTGTAATCAATTTAAGTCTATTTGAGTCAACTTGGTCATTGTCCATTTGTTGTGATTGAGTTACTTCGTATTAATTAATTTGATTTAAAGGTTTTTAGCCATTTATAATAATTTTAGGTGGACCCATGGCCTAGCTTTAATTGTGTGAACCTGAAGGAGGATCAGCTTGTGGGCTCAAGAGTTGGCTTAGAAGTATAAGCCTGAGGGCTGATTGGGTGTGAGCTCAAAGATCAGCCTAGATGCAAACTCGAAGGTTGGCTAAGTGTGAGCCCGAATGCTAGCTTGGATGTGAGCCCGAAGGGTGACTGAGTGCAAGCCTGAAGGCTAGTTGAGGTGTGAGCTTGAAGAGTGGTTGAGTGCAAGCCTAAAGGGAGGCTTGAATATGAACCCCAAGGCTAGCTAAGTGTGAGCTTAAAGGCTGACTAGGATACGAGCCTGAAGGCTAGTTGAGTGTCAGTTTGAAGATTGGCTGAGGTGCAAGCTTGAAGGCTGACTTGGATGTAAGCCTGAAGATTGGCTAAAGTGCAAGCCTAGAGGCTAGCTTAGATGCGAGCCCAAAGACTAGTTGAGTGTGAGCCAAAAGGTTAGTTAGGTATGAGCCTAAAGGCTAGCTAATTGCGAGTCTGAAGGTTGACTTAGATGCAAGCCTGAGGCCGACAAAGTGCAAGCTCAAAGGCTAGCTATGTGCGAGCTCAGAAGCTAGTTGAGTGTGAGCCTAAAGGTTGGCTGGGTGCAAGCTCGAAGGCTGGTTGGGTGTGAGCCCAAAGGTTAGCTTAGATGAAAGCCTGAAGGCTAGCTGAGTATGAGCTTAAAGGTTGGTTAGGTACAAACCTAAAGGCTAGCTAAGTGCAAGCTTGAAGGTTAACTTGGATGCAAGCACGAAGGCTAACTTAGTGTGAGCCTAAATAGCTTAATTGTGAACTTGAAGGCTAGCTTAGATACAAGCTTGAAGGTTGGCCTAGTGTAACTAGGATTCGTCATCTTCAAGAGGCTATAGGTGGCCACAACAGTGTCAAGATTTCACCTTTTTTGAGGCACTGTGGGTGGCGACAGTAGTATTGAGAGTTTGTCATCTTTGAAGGAACCATGGATGGCCGCAATATTGATGGTGCCAAAAACCAAGATGAGAGAATTTTTTCCTTTTATTTTGAAAAAAATATTTCATATTTATTTTTGCCAAACTTTTATTTTTCTTACCAACAAATTTTTTTTTTTGCCAAATTTTAATTTTTTTTACCAACAAACTATTCTTCTTTTTTGACAAATTTTTTTCACCAACAAGCTCTTTTTTTATTTTTTTTTATCTCTTTTATTCCCTTCCCTTCTTCTTCTCCTATACTTCACTTCACTTCTTCTTGAAACAACACCGGGCCTAGTAGTTTGACCTTCTCTTCGATGGGATCCGACTGGAAATGTTTGGATCCGGCTTGTCTTCTTAGTGATAGGGTGTAGGAGCACTCCTACCCCTCATCTCATGGCCAGATCTTGTAGAATCATGCTTGATTGATGATGGAGAGCTCATGCATGAGACAACAATGCAAAAAGGTTGGAGGTAGTGACTCGTGGGTAGCTTAGAGCAAAAGATCTGTGATTCATGGGTAAGGAGGTTCAGAATGGCAATTGGCAGTAAGAAGCTTCGACATGAGGTGGTGGCAAAGTAGGGCTAGAGATGGCGACTTGCGGGCGGCTCAAGGCAAAGCTTAGGCAGAGGTGCACATTGCCAAGCTTAGATGGGGGAGGTTTAGATCAGGTTGTTGACACAAAGGAGCACAGAGTGGGCGGGTCTAGTGGTTGGCAAAGGGCAAAGCTTGTTGAGGCGGGCAGTGAGGCTAGGGTTTAGGTGAGCTCAGGTTTTGGCAATGAGTGGCATAAGTACAGGCTAGGGTCATGACACTGGATCCATTCTCGATTGTGGGGAAGCGGCATGATGAAGACTACTCTTGTAGGAGGAGAAAGAAGGATGAGAGAAAGAGGTGAAAAGCTCACATAAAAGATGAGAGAGTTAAGTGGAAGAACTCACCCAATCTCTAATTTTTGGATACAATTTCTAGTTCTTCATCTCATGTTTCATATGTCTATTCCTAGTCCTCAAGTTCTCCTCCCTTTTTTTAGGGTTATGAGGCTTATATAGGAATTAAGAATATAATAAAATTATGATTCAAATAGCTAAAACGATTGGATTCTCCCTTCAAAATTTGAATCATTGATATGTTAATTTAATTATGGATGGGACTTGCTATGGATATGGGTTCTTTGGTTTGAATGAAGATAAGATCCTCAGTTTAGATGTTTGAATTGTAGATGAAAACCTTGTTCAAATTTCAAATTATGGTTGAAATTATATTCTTTGCAAAATTATGAAATTTGAGGGGTTATTTGTAAATTTTTTCAGAGAATTTAGACTAAATCATAATTTTGTGAAGTACAATGGCTTTTCTGCAAAAGAAATTTATTTATACAGTTTCAAAAACTTTTGGGCTCTTTTTTCAAATAAAATTTAGATTTATTTATAAGTAAGAACTCTTGAAGGGTTTATTTGTGAAAATTGGAGTTCTAGGTATTTATTTGCAAATATAAAATTTTGAGGAGGTTATTCAGAAACTCTAAATCTTGCTTTTTGGGACTAATTTATAATTTGAAGATCTTATTGGACTTTTTGGTAAAATTTTTATCCCAAGGACTTATTTATAAGAAAATTTTAGTCAAAGACCTTATTGTAGGAATTTAATTGCTTCAGACAAATATTTGTAAAATACTTACCATTTTTATTTTAACCCATATTTTAGATGAATTTTTTGGGCCTAATTTTTGCCCTCATATCTGGCCCACTCAATCTACTTTACTTTGAACCCGAATTTCTTAAGAATATAAATCCCAATTTAGCTCAATTTTCGGTTAAATTTGACTATGTTTTAGATTTAATTGAGAACCACACTTGAGCTATAGTTTAGTGGCATACAATTTTTTATTTCGATCATATTTTAATCAAATTTGATTGTGGTAAAAATCACCTCAAATAGGAGTATGTGGAGCTGAGAAGTTATGCTTAGTAACATTC
Source organism: Trichopus zeylanicus subsp. travancoricus (assembly GCA_005019695.1). Lineage (NCBI taxonomy): Eukaryota > Viridiplantae > Streptophyta > Magnoliopsida > Dioscoreales > Dioscoreaceae > Trichopus > Trichopus zeylanicus. The sequence goes on from RXID01015130.1 coordinate 146,763, forward strand.
TCAATGCAATAATTTTCAAATTCTCCTCCATGGTCACTATGAATTTTTTAAATCATGTAACCCTTTTTCATTTTGAATTCATTTGCAAAAATCAACAAAAGCATTAAAAGAATCATATTTACGTGTAAGAAATATGACCCATATAAATATAGAGTAATCATCAACTATTACAAAAGTATAATTATTATCTCCTAGACTTGTAGTCCCAATTGACCCAAACAAGCCTAGGTGAAGGATTTGTAGCAACATTATTGATGTGACAAATGTTTTGGATTTGTAGGAGGTCTTCACTTGCTTTCCCATTTGGTATGCGTCATATACTCGATCTTTGATTTGGCTTTGGGTAGACCTCTCACTAGCTCCTTCCAATAAAATTTAGCTATAGTATCCTTGTTTGCATGTCCAAGCCTTCTATGCCAAAGCCTTCCATTGTAATCTTGAGCTATAAAATACTTCTCATTTTTTTAAGTCATCTTGGTCAATGATGTAAACATTTTCATCTTGATGACCAACAAGTGTTGTAACATTATCATCATCATATCTAATTATGCAAAATTTTGATTTTAAGAGTACATGAAAACCATTATCATATAGTTAACTAATGAAAAGTAAGTTATGCTTAAGACCTTCTACCAAAAGGACATTTTTAATTATAGATAAACCAATAGAGACATTTCGAATACCTATGTCTTACCTCTACCATTTTCCCCAAAAGTGATGTATCCTCCATCCTTTTTCTTTTAGCTCTATAAACATGGATGAATTTTCCATCATGTGCCTTGAGCAACCACTATCTAGAAACTACTTATCTTTTTGATCCTTGGAGTGCAAGCATAACTAAATATAATAAAAAATATTGGGATGGAACCCATTTTAAGTATGGGTCCTAAGGGTTAGAGAGTAAAAGTGAATTACAACAATAATTTAAAGATAAATGCAATGAATGAAAAGCTAGTAAGCAAGGTAAATCTTACCTTCGGATTAGCTAGAATGTGGCAATAGGAATAGCAAGTATAATGCTCATGGGTTACATCTAGCTAGCACATATTCCTTAAGTAGACGATGTTTTAGGAACCCAATTTGGGTTCCTTGGCTTTAGAAATCATACCCCTAGGTACCCAAGTTGACTTAAGAGAAGTATTTCTCTTAATTGGGCAACTTGTAGAGGTGTGTCCATTTTTGCAATAATAATTATGCTTAAATTTTGAAGATGTGGAATTTGAAGCCTTTACAAAAGTGGACTTAGTATTTTTAAATTTAGAAGAAGATATAAAACTAAGTCTAGATCTACTTGAAACATTCCTTTGACTTTTGAAAATCATACTTAAGGTAAAATTTTTATGGAAAAGATTTTCTAGAGTATTTCTCAAATCTTCATTTTTTTTGGAAGCTTTTCAAGACTCTTTTAGCAATCACATGAAACTTTGGAGGATTTTAGAATGAAGTTTTCTTTCTGAAGAAGCTCAACTTCCTTTTTCACAATCACAATAATATATAGAGGATTTTAAAGACTCAAAGTCACTTTTGAGTAAATTTAACTTGTTTTTCAAAGAGGCGTGCTTTTGAAGTAATCTCTTATGTTTAGCATATAAATTTTCAAAAGCATCTTGTAATTCATCAAATGATAAATTAAATACCTCATCCTCAATAGCCATAAAGCACAAGTTGGCAATCTCTTCATCGGATGAGATATATTTATTTTCTTCCTCCAAATTATCCCAAGTTGCCACCATTGCTTTTTTTTTCTTCACTTCAAATTTCTTCGATTGAGAGTTGAGAGGGAAATTCACTTTTATGTGACCAGGCTTTTTTGCACTTGAAGCATGTGGGCATCTCCTCCTATTCTTCATTATTGTAGCTCTTTTCATTCCTTAAAGGTCTTCTTGGCATGTGCCTCTTCTTTAGGAACTTCTTGAACTTTCTAGTGATGAGAGTTATTTCTTCATCAATATCTTTTTTATCATCACTAGGCTGCTTTGAGAGCAATGCCTTGCTTCTTTTTGTCTTCATCATCCTCTTAGCTTCCATCCTTCATGGTCATCTTGTAAGCAATGAGTGATGCCAAGAGTTCTTCCAAAGGCAACTTGCTGAGGTCTTTTGCCTCTTGATCGTGGTCACCTTAGGATCCCATGCCTTTAAAAGGCACCTTAAAATTTTTCTCACCATGTCATCATTAGCATAAACCTTTCCAAGAGATTTCAAGGTATTTATGATATACATAAAATGAGTAAACATTTTGGTTATTGACTCATTCAATTTGATTCTAAAAATTTCACATTGGTTGACTAATATGTTCACTTTAGACTCTTTGACATGCCTTGTATCCTCATGGGTAACTTCAAAGCAATGCCAAATCTCATGAGCCATCTCATATATACAAATCTAGTTACACTCATTCGGATCAAGTGCACAATAAAGAGTGTTCATGGCTTTAGCATTCAAGGAATCATTTTTCTTATCTAAGTCATCTTAGTCTCCTATAGGCTTGGGGACCCTCACACTATTTATTTCTTTGGTGGTTGGAGTATACTTTTCTTTCACAATAAGCTAAAGATCATAGTCTATTTCCTTGATGAAGATTCTAATCCTAGACATCCAATAATTAAAATAGATACTATTAAAAAGAGGAGGTCTAGTTGTGGATTGCACTTCTCAAAGAGAGGGAGAAGTACCAAAATTGGCCATTGAAATAAAATCAAAAGCTCTAGGTGATTAAATCAAAACATAAGAGCACTAGTCTTTGATACCAATTGAAAGCACAAATTCCACCTAAGAGAGGGAGGGGGAGGGGAGTGAATTAGGTTTTTGAAAACAATGGCACTTTTTTCAAGCAATCAAAATCAATTCAATCTACCAAATGCAATTTCAAGTAAATCTCAATCAACTTAATTGCAAGTAAAAGGAGTTGAGAAAATGTGCATCACAATATTGGAAGTCAATATTCTCACAATACCACATAGCGCACTAAAATTAAAACACACTTTGATTTGTGCATTGAGGTCAGTTTTTTGGGTCTCTGCCACTATTAGGCTGCTAAAATTGATCCCATAAATTTTGGCATGGCCAACTTAAGTAATACAATAGAGACAAGGTAGAATGACAACTGAAGACTAATCAATTGTATTCTCCTTTATAGAAGAAAGTATCAAATGGCATCAACAAAGACTATCTCCACCCCAAGGTACATCATCATCCTAGGGGGCAGGATTGATTGTGCATCTACCTCAGTCAATGGTCACCACATAAGCAACTAAAGTTCAAATCAAGTCAGAACATCTCTAAAGTCATCCAGTTCAAGAAGGCATCTGTGATTGTACCAATTGAAGTTGTTGTTATGCAAGACAAGCATACTCCTCACCTTCCATCAAGAGAAAAGAGGCCCAATGTCATAATTCCTAATGAGAAGGACCATTTGGATGAATAGTTAGAAGCCATGCCTCAACTTGCAAGGATATTAGTCTTCTAGAGGCTAGGATTGAAATGAAACTCAGTATTTGATTGCCTTCACCCAGCTCCTAATAGGAGCAACAAAAAGTAAGTCTAGACACATGCATGGATGAAGAAGAATTCATCCTAACTATCACAAGCAAAGAAAAAGTTCCTGCAATTTTTAGCCAACTCGGAAACCCTACCCCTTAAATGAAATTAATTAGTCATTACCATTTCTAACTCCAACTCTTTCACTGTATTAAGCAACTTAGAGAAGGGTAAAAGCAAATTATAAAAGGCATAGTCTTGCCTTAAGATTATGGTAAAGGGGTAAATCACAAAATAAAATAACAAAAGCCATCATGAGATTGCAACCTAGTGTGAGACTCACCAAAGGAGGCTACCCATACTATTAGAGTCATTTCTCATCATGACTCTAGGAGGGACCATGAACTTGCAGACCAACTAGCCAAATGCCAAAGGAAGGCTTCTCAAATAAGGCTTATTGATGAAAAAATTTAGGAGGAAAGGGCCCTTATGAACTAATCCTTGCTATCACATCAAAGAGAAGGTGTGGCTATCTATTCCATGAATAGGCTCTTGAATGAACCCAGTTGATGGAAGAAGTCAGTCTCAACCTAAAACTCAGACCTGATCCTCAAGATATGGACCATCATGTTCTAACAAAAACTTAGCCATAATTGAAAGCTACAACTGAAAAGTAACTATAGAGTCACTACAAGAAAAGCTGAGACAATAAGGAAAAGAGAAAAATTAACCTCGAAAGAAGGTTATGGAGATGATGGAGATGATGCTACAAATGAATCAAAAGCTCCAAAAGTTAGAATGATCTCAAGAACCATCTCAAATTGCAAAGGTGGTAGAACATGCATCTCCTATAAATGAGATCCATAAAAATATAGGCCTTTCACAAGCACCTCCTCCATTAGTAAGGGATACCCAATCCTCAATTTTATGGATCCCTAATAACATAAAATTGTATATATACATATAAAAATAGATGCAATGAATGGTGGTTACATAATTGAGATAAGGAAGTGAGATGGGTACGATGAACAATGTTGATAAACCATATCCCAGTCATTATGACCAAATGTCATATCCTAGAGGCTATACGGTGCCTAGTGGCATGGACAATCCTAAATAGCACATCACTCACTTTATGGCTTTGTGTGGAGATTCAAGTAATAATCCTTCATTATTACTTTGCTAATTTTCAGTAAGCTTGATAGGAGTAGCATTCAAGTGGTATACTAGTTTGCAACTAGAATCAATAAAAAATTAGGAATAAATAAATGAGGCTTTTTAAATTAGGTTTGGTGGAGTGAGTGACAAAGTGATTATTGCATATCTCATCTCAACAGTGAAGCACAACAATGAATCAATCTTGGACTATATCACACAGTGGCAAAATCTTAGCATTAATTATGAACAACCCATGACCCAATTTGAAGCAGCAAATATAGTTCTTGGCAACATAAGGGGAGAGTTGATAGTACCCTACTTGAGCACTTCTTCTATTCACACCTTCCAAGATCTCATTATGCAAGTCAAGAAACTAGAAGGAATTGGCCCACTAGTCTTACCTAGTTCATAAAATTTTGAACTAGAAAAAGACAAGGCAAAGTATGGAGAACATTCCAAAAATATAAGGCTGGCATTCATAGTAATCAAGCAAATTAAACCTCTAAATCTCACCATGCACAAGGGTAATTCTTAAAAATCACCAACTCTTGGAGGAGATGAGAAAGTGGAACGATCCATTGATTTCCAACAAATGTTCAGAAAAAAATTATTTTTTAAAAAGAGAGAGAGTAAAATCTTTTAGGATGCCCTAAAATTAGGTATTTAATTGTTAGAGTGCAAAAAGCTGAATGAGGCCAACAACATAGATCACCCAAACTACTATCCTTAACATAGAATGTTGGGTCATACCATTCAAGGCTACTTTGTATTCAAAGATTGGGTTGAAAAGTAGTACTAAGAGGACAAGCTAACTCTCTCAGGGGTAGCCTTATTTGAAATACTCATCGAACACATCAAGCACATTACTGTGTTTAAGGAGCATGAACTACATGTTGAGTTCGTCTTTGGGGAAGAAGCATAATGTACCCCCAAATAAGAGCACTTATGTAATATCTATGTTTCAAAAAGACTGAAGAAGTTGATGAAGAAGATGCCTGGAAAACCTAAAGAGTTTTGGATGGTGATGAAGAAAGTCACATTAGGGCAAACTACCTCACCTGCTCAAAGTATCAAGAAGAAAAAGAACATAAGCAAGAAGAAGAAGCTAGTTCCAATGGATGAATACAATAGCAAAAAATTGGCCATCCAAGAATACATCGATGCTCTAGAGGAATATGTCCAAGAGGAAAAAAGCCAAGTAACTTTTAGGGAATTCCTCCCTGATGAACTCAAAATTTGCTTGAAGGCCCTGACATTGGGACCTGAAGGATGAAATTCTACGAGCAACATGTGCTATGACTTTTACTATTGGAAATCTACAATTAAGATAGCCCTTGGAATTGTTGCATCATTTTAGTGATCATGAAATTTAGGGTGCTAGGTGAGAAGAGGCAAATATATTCATTGAAGATATTATTGATGAAATGAAAGATCCCACAGGCCTTCCTGAGGGCTGCTCTTGAGATGACTATCTTAGAGAGTAGTTTGTAGGATCGATTTCGATGGCCCAAGATAGTAGAGACCTCGAGAGTGACCTTGAATCACAAATCATAGTTTATTTTGATTTGAAGTGTGCTATTAGGTATTATGGGAACATTGACTTCCAATAGATCCAAGCCCCTATTGTTAATTACCCCAACAATATCAGAAATCTCCTAAAGTGAGAAATTTAGCTAATAAAATAGAGATATAAAAAAGAAAAGAAGAGAGCATTTGATTAATTTTAAAAAAGAGATACATGGCTTAAGCAAGGGTATACCCTCACTTTATAATAAAGTCTAACATAAAATTATAGAAAACATAAAAGAAATAAAGAAAAAAAAGAGAAAGAGTGGAGAAGAAGCTTGATGGGTGCTACTACCCCACTCCCCTTGCGTTGGACCATATAGCATTTGACTCAAATTGACTTGGTCATTAGCAGGTGTTGATGTCATTGTCATGAAAGAGAATGGGAGAAGTTTGAAGTGTTTCCAATAGCTTTGAGCATTGGCAATAACATCATGATTTGAAGTGTTTCTATTAGCTAATAAGGCATTGGCAATAACTTCATTGACCTTGAAGTGTTTCCATGGTCAACAAGGCCTAGGTGATAACTTCTTTAGTTGTTGAAGTGTTTCCATAGCTGATTAGGCATAGGTGATAACTTCTTTGACCTTGAAGTGTTTCCAAAGTCAATAAGGCATAGGCAATAACTTCTTTGGTTTTTGAAGTGTTTCCATAGCTGATGAGGTGTAGATGATAACTTCTTTAGTTTTTAAAGTGTTTCCATAGTTGGCAAGGCATGGGAAATAAGTTAATTATTTTTGAAGTGTTTCCATAGCTGCAAAAGTGTAGGCAATAACTTCTTTGGTTTGGTATTGTCATCAATGACTTATGGGGTTGGATATAGCTTTGAGAATCACATTGTCAACTACTTTTAGGATCAATTAGCTTGATGAGGTGCATTGTCAATTACTTTTAGGGTTGAATAGCTTGAGGACCGTGTTATCAACTACTACAGGGGTTGACTAGCTTTAGAGCAGGTTGTCAACTATTTGTGGAGTTGACTAGCTTGAGGGGTGCATCATCAACTGCTTGTGGGATTGACTAGCTTGAAGGGTGCATCATCAACTACTTTTGAGGTTGACTAGCATCAAAGTGTCATCAATGACTTTGAGCATGTTTTTGATTGACTCTATTGAGTCCATAGCATCACCAATGGCTTAGGATGTTGGATATAGCTTTGAAGTGTGACTGATAACTTGGTGCGTGTTATTGGTTGACTTTGTTTGAATAAGGCATTGTGTCTGATTGACTAACCAAGTTCAAGTCTACCTTAGTTTGGTTTGATTTGAAGTGTTGCCAATGCTTTTGGATTGGCTTAGCTTGGAAGATGCATTGTCAACGACTTCAAGGGTTAACTAGCTTCGAAGTATGACCAATGACTTTGAGCATGTTGCCAATTAATTTTTTTGCTTTGATAGCATCATCAACAATTTACGAAATTGGATATAGCAATAAAATATTGCTTATAGTTTTGAGCATGTTAGCGATTAACTTCTTTGGTTTAGTAGCATCACCAATAGCTTATAGAGTTGGGTATAACTTTAAAGTATTGCTAAAGGCTTTTATAATACATTCAGTGAGACTCAATTTGACTTTATTTAGTTCTATTTAAACTAATTTAGATTCAGGTCAGGATGGTGATATCACCCTTTGTTCATAGCCTTGGAGTATTGTCGAAGTTTCAGCACTTCCAGTGGGACTTGACTTGACCCTATTTAGTTCTATTAAGATGAATATGATTTGGGTCTGAGTTCAATTTCATTTAGCTTGAGTCAAGTTTGACTTTATATTGGACTTTTATAGAGTTCGAGCTTGTTGGACTTTGGTTTAATTTTAGGTCAACTTAATTTAGCTTGGTTTCAGTTCAGGCTCAGCCTAACTTAGTTTTAGTTTGATTTTGAGTTAGTCCTTTTAGTTTGAACATGATTTAACCCAATTAGGATTTAATTTGAGCTTAGTTCTATCTAGATTGGATTTGATTCAAACTTAACTCGATTAACTCACCTCGATTTTGATTGGTATTGAATATGAGTTTAGGTAAATTAAATTTGGTTTAGTCTATTTGTTTGATCAATTTAGGTCCATTTGAGTTAGCTTGACTTTTGTCCATTTGTTTCGATTGAGTTTAATTTTAATATGATTGAGTTACTTCATGTCAAGCAATTTGATTTGAGGGTTGTTGGTTATTTATGATAATTCTAGGCAAACCAGTAGCTTAGCCTTAAATGTGTGAACCTAATGATTGGCTTAGTTTGCAAGCTTGAAAGCTAACTTAGAGGTGTAAAACTGAGGGCTGACTTGGTGAAAGCCCAAAGACTAGCCTAGATATGAATCCAAAGGCTGGTTGAGTGTGAGCTCGAAGGCTAGTTGAGATGCGAGCCTTGAGGCTGGCTAAATGTGAGTCCAAAGGCTAGCTTGGATGTACGCCTAAAGGTTGACTGAGTGCGAGCCCAAAGACTGGCTTGGATGTGAGCTAGAAGATTGGCTGAGTGTGGGCCCGAAGGTTAGCTTGGATGAGAGCTTGAAGGTTGGCTAAGTGTGAACCTGATGGCTAGCTAAGTGTGAGCCCAAAGGCTGGATTGGATCTAAGCCTAAAGGCTAGCTGAGTGTGAGCCCAAAGGGTAGCTTGGATGTGAGCTTGAAGGAGGTGAGAGCCTGAATGCTTGCTAAGGTGTGAGCCCAAAGGTTGGTTGAGTGCTAGCTTAAAAGATGGCTTGGATGAAAGCTCAAAGGTTGGCTGAGTGTGAGCCCAAAGGTTGGCTTGGATGTGAGTCTAAAGATTTGCTGAGTGCAAACTCGAAGGTTGGCTTATATGTAAGCTTGAAGGGTAACTTAGATGTGCGCTTGAAGGTTGGCTAAAGTTCAAGCTCAAAGGTTGGCTTAGTGGGACAAGGATCTACCATTCTCATCACTGTCTTTGAGAGGCTTTGGGTTGTCACAGTGATATCAAAAGGTTGGTCATCTTCATCACCATCGTCGAGGGACCACAGGTGGCTATGGTGAGGTCAAGGGTTTGCCATCTTCATCACCATCTTCGAGGGACCACGAATGGCGGTGGTAAGGTCATAGGTCCATCGTCTTCATCACCATCTTTAAGGGAGCACGGGTGGTCACAACAAGGTCATGATAAGAGAAATATTTTTTCTTTTCTTTCTTTTTCTGTGACACAACAACTTCCTTATTATTTTCTTTTTCTTATTTTTTTTGCTTATTTCCTCACCAAGGCTCCTTTCCCTACTCCCCTTTTCTCCTCTCCAAAACACCACCAGGCCCCGATGGCCTGGTAGACCTCTCAGTCGGTTCTGGCTAGATCTGGCCCTGATCCGCTGATAAGCAGTGAGGGGGAGGGAAAAGCCCTCCTCCTCCCCCTTTTCCTGGCCAGATTTAGCTAGTCAGGGCCAGATCTGGCCTCCTTTTTCTTCTCAGAGTTGGAATCAGTGCCATCACCAGGATCAATGACATGATCGATGGATTTGATGGTGAAGATGTACTGGGGGGAGTCAGTATCGATGGTGGGAAGGGGGTCATGGAAGCTAGGGAGGCGGAGAGGAAGGGCTCCTACTCATTGACGGGCATGGCTTGGGCATTCTCCAACAAGATTGAGATGCAGGTCAGGTGAAGCTGATGGGTGGCTCATGGGTGGTTTTGGGCAGAGTAGGATTGAATGAGGTAGCAAAAAGGGGGGTTGTTTCTTTAGAGAAGGAAATAGAGAAATAGTGAGAAGATCAGTAGGGAAAGAGAGGCTAGATAATTATATCCTTTTTTGCTTCTGAGCTTCAAATCATGATGACAACTGACCCTAATCTCTCCTCTCTCTACCTTCCTGTTCTTGTTTCTCATTTCTTTGTCATTCTAATATGTCTTCGTTGTTATTTTTTGTGCAAGTTTTTAATCCATTTTATAGGCTTCAAAGAGGATTCCTAAACTAAATTGAGGAGATTCGATGAGCGTGATTGAATCCTGATCTTCTTTATTGATTTCATTTTGGAAGCAAATAAGATTTGATTGTAGATGAAATTATATGCCAAAAATCTCACACTTGGCATGTAATCGATTGGAATTTATTTTCTCAATGAGAGAATTTAAATTTTATACCATTTTTAGATGATGAATTTTTAGGGGGGTTATTCACAAAATTTTTCAAAAAATTAGACTAAAGTATAATTTTATAAATTCTAGGGACTTCTTTGTAAAAAAAATATATTTATAAAAAGTATAAAATTTTTCAGATTTTTTTGAATAAAATTTGGACTTATTTACCAATAAAATTTTTTGAGAGATTTATATACAAATTTCCCAAAAAATTGGATCAAAATATAATTTTATAAATTTTAGGAATTTTTTTGTAAAAAGATATATTTGTAAAAATTCTAAAATTTTTGGGGTCGTTTTTGAATAAAATTTAGAATTATTTGCAAACAAAAATTTTTGAGAAATTTATTTGTAAATTTTTGAACCAAATTGGGATTTTGTAAGTTTTAGAGACCCTTTTGCGAAAAGGATATATTTATAAAAATGTTGAAATTTTCAAGGTCCTTTTTGAATAAAATTAGGGCTTATTTATAAATAAAAATTTTTGAGGAGTTTGTTTTGCAAATATTCAGACCAAAAACATGATTTTGCAAGTTTTAAGGAGCTTTTTTGAAAAAAGGACACATTTATGTAAAAAATTAAATTTTCAGGGTTCTTTTTGAATAAATTTGGATTCATTTGGAAATATAAATTTTTGGTGGTTTATTTGCAAATCTCAATTTAGTCCAAATCTTGCTTTTGCCTTTGATCCTAGTTTGGGCCTAGATCCAATGTTTAAATTTGTCTTATTAGGAATCCAACTCAAATTTGGAGTAGGATTTCGAAGTCTACTTAAACAAAGTGTCCCTTCGCATCCACTTCATGAGCTTTCTTGGTGAAGGGAGTGGATGTGAAAAGAAGAGTGAGCACCTTGCTTTTCATTACAACCTCTATGAGTATTCAATAGGTAAGCTTGTATATTTACGCCTCTGTCTTCTCACAATAGAATCTTTTTTTTCTTTGCCCCTCCTTTCTTATTTGCCCAACTTGCATTTCCTTAAAGGTACTATGGAACCCTTTATAATGGAGAGGATTGGGGAGGAAGGTAGTTTGGCTTTATGTCATTTCCTCCCAATCTTTGGGACCGATGCTGAAGTGGCCATTGCAACCAGCCCTAGGAACATCAAAAATGGGTGCATTTCCATAACTATCATCCTTTAGCCTGCTTTTTGAAGGAAGGGATGTCATATGCTGATGGGGCAGGTGGTTGCTTCATACTAGAACTAGTTGGGCATTTCAGACAACAAGAATCTTTAGAGATCTTGGGATTTTGCATTCTTAATATCTCTTTCCTATTTGGGGGCAATCATTCCCGCTTGTTGATATAGTAACCAATTCTATAGAGTTCTTCAGAGTGGATTGATGATGTAGTATCTCAGTTCTTAGCCCAAGTTGTGGGACTCAGCATCCTAGTAGGATTCATAGCATCTAAGGGACAATATGCCAGAGAATCGGGGATTTTGTATGGTATGATTGAGATATGGAATCATGCTATTAACACCTTCCATACTCCATATAGTAAGGTCAGTGTTTCCTTATGGGATATAAGGAAACTAGCCAGTATTCCCATCCTTGGGGACTTCTATGATGAATACATCCCTATTGACCATCATGAAGGCCTTGACTTTGGTTACGCTTTGCACGGTCTCCTTGGAGTTCATGAGTGGTTGGTGGTGCACTTTCTGAACAATCAAAAGAGGGTATATTTCAATCGTTGGGTTGAGATCTTTTATGAGAGAAGTTTGACAAGTGAGCCAACTAATTTTGATCGAATTATGTGCGACATGAGAGACATCTTTCTAGAATTCAGTCCTAAGAACTATTCTGCTGCCTTTATTAGTTTATTGCTTTGCTTCTTTGTCATACCCCACAGCGGGTAATATATCCATCTTGAGACATTTGTGATGGCCTATAATATACCGCATAGGCAAAAGGTTGCTTTGGGCCCTGTGGTGCTAGGTTTGATATATGCTAGTCTCAGAGTGATTGTGGAAGTGCCACAGAGCCAGGTGATTCCTTGATTTGGTTTCCTATTCATTTTCTTTATACTTGGATTTATGCCCATTTTAAAAGGACATATATTGAGTTGGAGCCTAGCGATGAAATCAAAATGCTATGTCAATCACATTCGGTCTCCATCCCTGAGATGATTTGGATCATGGGTACAACCACCTCTACTTTGTCCTGTATATAGGCTAGGATGCATGTGTGGGACCCTCAAAATTTTGAGTGCCGACCTTTTCCCATTACTCTTCATGATTCTAACATGTTAGTGGATGTGGCTCATCTTCCCTTATCTTTAGAGGCTTATAAGTATATCATCTCTTTGAGGCATAGCATGCTTCCACTTCATTTCATGTGGCCATTCATTAGATGTGAATATCCTTAAGTTGCCATGTAGAAGTGGACTTTTATGGGGGTGTGGATTTAATCGTCACATAAATTGGATGGGATTTTGTGTCCATGCTTTGCCTCGAGAAACATAAAGTGAATGTGTGACCAGACATTTCCTTTTGAGGAAGCTGGACATTCCATCATAAATAAAATATAAACACTTTCGATTGTGATTGTTGTTGCCCTTAGGGCTTAGGCATAATACCTTTTGTGGAATTGGCTATTAATTGGTGGCATAGGCCTTTTCCTCTTGTTATCAATCAGTTGGTAGGATTTTCCTTCAAATATCCTTTTGATGATATAAGGACCTTCCCAATTAGGCTCGAGCTTGCCATTCTTGTTTTGATTTGGGATTATGAGTCTTCTTAGGACTAAGACCATTTCTCCTTGCTGGAAGGACCTAAGGTGAGCTATCTTATTGTAGGCCTTGGATATTCATGCTTGAACATTTCCATTATTTGCTAGGCCTCGAGCCTTATCTCATCCAAGGAGTCTAGCTCGTCAAGGAAAAGATGAACATTGTCTTCTCTTATGATTTCTTCTTAGAAGAAAATCCTTAGAGAGGGGATTTACACCTTCAGTGGCAAGACTGCCTTAGTCTGGAATACCAATGCATATGGCATTGATTGGGTAGGGGTTCGATATGTGGTGCGATAGGCCCATAGTGCCTTAGTAAGCTTTTGGTGTCAGTCTTTCTTGTTTCTCGCAACAACTTTTTTCAAGATCTTGGAAAGGTTCTTGTTGAATGCCTTAGCTTCTTGAATGTGAATATGAGTGCCAGACAATGCTTTTAGATGGGGGAGTAGTTACTTTTTGCCCCTACTAGCATTCTACTTAGACTGTAGAGTGCATGTTCTTTACCCTCTTCATTATTTTGGGCAAGAAGTGCCCCTAGAGATCCTTCCATTACTACTGTATAGAGGATTAAGGGCTTATTGGGTAGGGGTGCTGTTAGGAATGGTGGCTTTAGGAGATATTGTTTAATCTCTTCAAAGGCCTATTAGCAATCTTGATTCGAAATAAATTAAGTGTCCTTCTTCATCAACTTGGAAAAAGCTTGTATTTTTCAGATAGATTTGAAATGAATCTCCTTATGCATTGAGCCAGCCTTGCAATGATCTCAATTGTCTTAAATTATTGGGTGGTGACAAATCCAAGATAGCTTTGATCTTAGATAGACCGATCTCAATCCCTCTATTTTTGACAACAAAATCGAAAAATTTTCCCGATGATACCCCAAAAGCACACATAATAAGATTCATCTTTAAGTTATATTTCCTAAGGCAGTTGAGTACCACTCTCAAGTCTTGAATATGCCTATCTTTGGATTTAGTTTTGACTATCAAATCATCCACATAACATTCCATTAATTAGTATATAAGGTCATCAAAGATCTGAGTCATGGCCCTTGGATAAGTGGCGCTTGTATTCTTAAGCCCGAAGAGCATCATCTTGTAGTAGTAAATCCCAATTAGTGTCTTGAAGGTCATATGTTTCTCATCATCACGATGCATCTTGATTTGGTAATATCCAAAAAAGCTATCCATTAACGAGAATATTTTGAAATTGGCCATGTTGTCAATCATAATTTTCGTTGTTGGCAATGGAAAATCATCTTTTGGACATGATTTATTCAAGTCCTTGTAGTCCACACAAGTGTAGATTTGGTTGTTCTTCTTCTTGACTGGAATGATACTTGCCACCCAATTTGGGTATTTTTTTCTCTCTAATGAAGCTTGCTTTGATCAGTTTCTTTATTTCTTTTATCACTTTTTGTTCTAGGTCAAGTTTCATCTTGCTAGGTGCTTGCTTGATAGGAAAAAGCTTGGGATTGATGGCTAGTTTGTGGACTACAGCTTCAGGATCCAATCCAATCATCTCCTTATAGGTCCACGCAAAGCAGTCAATGCACTCTCAGAACCTTGTTTTGAGCTGGGTCTGGCTTTCCTCTAAAAGTTGAGTGCTAATGAAAGTTAGTTTGGGGTCCTACTTTGAGCCTAGGTTGATCTCCATTAGTTCATTGATTGTGGTATACCCTCCATCCTCAAGTTCACATGGAGCTTCTTTCAGTTTGAGGATTATTTCTTCACTGAGTGATTCATCATGTCGAGTGCGGTTTAGTGAAGGTTTGTTTGAATGCATTTCAGCTGCATTATGCCCCCTTTCTTTTGGTTTTGATGAAATTCCACTGAGAATGTTACCTTCTTGTGGTGCCTGAAAAATTGAGGCCACTTCAACACACGTGTTAGGGGTATTGTTGTCATTTGGTTATCATAAATATTAGAGAGATCCAATAGTGACCATAAGATGTGTAGGCATTTGGGATAATATAGCTTAGTTCTTTGGTGTTCTTGCTTCCTCTTCTAGGAATGTAAGCACCTCCTTCAGGTGGATCCCGTAAATTCTTGAAGAAATGACTCTACCACTTTGTTTATGGATGTCCATAGCTACATTTATTGATTATCTAATAGAGTTGGTTTGAGAAATATTTAGGTATGACTACCAGTTGATGGCCACCATCATCTGCTAGATCTTCAATTCTCAGAATTTCATATATGCTTGGAGCACAAGGGATTGTCTTGTAAAATAGTATTTTTCTTTTCTCCTTTGTGCCATGGAGGCGGGATGTAGAAGGTCGTTAGTTCTTCCATGACATTGATGCTTAGCTCATCTAATGGCTTAAGTAAGCTGTTTAGAACTTTAGTAACAAAGAGAGAATTTTCTATTTGACCTTTGTTATCATCTTCATTAGAAGTATCACCACCCAAGCAGACTTGCTGGACTTCTTCATCTAAAGAGGTTGGGTCAGAATTGCTTCCTAGGTAAGGAGGAGTAAAAATTAGGCTAGCAATCTTTTGTTTTACTTGACTGATGGAAGTAAACCTCCTATTAGTGTTGGATCTCTAATAGTAGTTTTCATTATCATAATGTCCCTCATGAACATCAAAAGGGTATACATCTCTATCAATTTAGTATTCTTCACCATCCTGGAAGTATTTGAGACATTGATGTAGGGTTGATGATACTACTTTGTCTTCATGTAGCCATGACCTCGCTAATAGTGCTTTGTATGATGCATCAGTATTGATTGTATAAAACTTGGCTTTTGTCATCATTTTGTCTACTTTTAGTGGGATAGTTATGGCTCCCAGAGCTCTTTGGTTGTTCTGATTAAATCCTTGTATGATTATAATCTCGAATGATAGGTGACACATATCCAAAGTTAGAGCTCTTAGAGTTTTGAGAGTCATTAAATTGACTGAGGAACCTAGGTCAATTAGGATGCAATTAATCTTGATCTCATAACAATTTCATGTGACATACAATAGTTTGTTATGGTCTATTGTTCCAAGTATCAGGTCATCATTTGTAAATGTGATGGTGGGAGTTTGGTGTACATAGAAAGACCTTTATCTTCTCTTCAGTGAAGTATGCATGGTAGTTGGCTAGATTTTCCAAGATGTGCACTAGTGTATTTTTTGAGTTCTTGTTACATCAAACACACATAGTATAGTAGGGATTTTCCTGAGATGGGTTGCTTTATTGTATTCCACCTTTTTGGGTGCAAGTTCAGCTTACGAGGGCTTGATTCCTTCATTTATCTGAATTTACTTTTCCTTGTCCTTTAGGATGTTCTCATCCCTAGACATTGGTGCTTGTCTCAAAGGTAACATTTTTCCACCTTGAAGTTATACCTAGTCTGCTCTCCTCAATTGAGATCGGGCATCAAGAGACCAATAAGGTTCGTCTTCAGAATCACTCATGAGGTTAATCATGTGATAGGAGGTGGTGGACCCTTACCCTCAATCAATAGTTCCTTGAATGCCCTTGGAGGATGTGACTAGTTAATAATCATCCCATTCAATATTAGAATTAGGCACATGGGGTTTTCTTATACAAACATCTTCAGAAACTCTCTGGATGAACTCTTCTATTTCGTCTACTAGCATAACCTTCTTTAGGACTTTGTATTTAGGATGTTTCTTTCATGGATATTCAAATTGGGTTGACTATGAATTTTTAGATTGACTTGATGTAGGGAAAAATGAGCTTTAGAATTAGCCCGCTTGATCCTCTCCCAAAATGCTGATTCTTCCTTTGGCACTTGCTAGTGTAGGGTGTTTTGAAGTGGTCATAAAGTTGCTATGAGTCAGACATGAAATCATATTCATCATCCATGCCTTGTATGCATAATTCCTCTAAAGTTGATAAAAAGCATCCTTCCACAAGCTCTAAGACTAGGACTTCACCAAACCTAGCAGGTTGAGCATTATTTTCTGGATTGCCTAATGGAGGCTAGGATAGTAGCATATTAATGTTCATCTCGAATGTATGAGTCACCATGTGACAAAAGGTTATAGACTTAGATAACTCTCTTTGATAATATCGAGCTTTCTTGACTTGTCTCTGGATTAAGTGGCTTGCATGGTCATTCTGATCCCAAAGAAGGTCGGTAAGTAGTTTCTCACCACCCTTATGAAGTCACTTGTGTGGCTTTGTCTTTTCTGCTAGCACCTTCTCCATCCTCTCAACTTCCTCATAGAGCATGGTAGTCATATTTGTCATGCTTTCCATATGGGCAGTCATAACCTTCATTTGCTCATTCAGCATTTGCATTTGCCCACTAGCAAACCTCATGTTAGATGTAGGTAACTCTTTCATAGCATCTAGTTGTAGTTAGAGCATGCCACAGTCGTACTCATGGGTGAATCACTCTCCAAATTAATCATCTTAGGAGCAGCCTTAGGGAGACCCATGAGATCTCTCATTTCATCAGTAAAATAAGTGAATCTATTCTCTTCTTCTTGCCTTGTATCCTGAATTTCCTCATTATTAAAGTGACGAGGTGGGGATCAGCTTGGTTGTAAATCTCTGATGGTAAATATAGTAGAGTATGTTGCCTTTGGGAGTTTACTTTCTTCATTTTGGCATGTTAGGGCCCTCTAGTAGATCTTTGAGTTTGTCAGGAAAGAATCCTTCAAGAGTTACTTGGGTTCTTTCTCCTTGAATATATTCATCTAGAGCATTGATTTACTCTTGGATGGCTGATTTCTTGATAGTGTATTCATCTAGTAGAACTAGCTTTTTCTTCTTACTTCTATTTCTTCTCTTCTTGATGCTTCGAGCAGGTGAAGTAGTTTGTTTTGATAAGGCTTTCTGTATCACCATCCAGTTTCTAGTCTTTTTCTTCATCAGCTTCTTCAGCCCTTTTGAAATGTAGATATTCCATAGGTGCCATTATTTTGGGGTATGTGTGCTTCTTCCCCAAAAAGGATTCAAGCAAGTAGTTCATGGTCCTTCAATATAGTAATATGATTGATGTGTTCAATAGGTGTTTTGAATAAGGCTACTTTTAAGAGAGTTAGCTTGCCTTCTCGATATTGCTTCTCAACCCAATCCTTAAACACATAGTAGTCTTCAATGGTATGCCCCAAAACTCACTTGTAAGGAGAATAGTTCAGGTGATCTATTTTGTTGGCCTCGCTTGGCCTATTGGATTCTGGCAATTAGAGGCCTAACTTTAGGGTATCCTAGAAGATTTTAACTACTCTTTCTCTCTTGAAAGAATATTTCTTTCTAAGCCTTTGTTGGAGATCATTGGACCATTCTACTTCTCCATCTCCTCCAAGAGTTGGTGGATTTTGTGGATTACCCTTGTTCATGGTGGGGTTCAGATGTTTCTTTTGCTTAATTGCTATGAATGCAGCCCTCACCTTTTTGGAAGGCTCTCCACGCTTTATCTTTTTCTAGCTTGAAACATTGTAAACTAGATAAGGTTGGTGGGCTAGCCATTTCTAGCTTCTTAACTTGCATGATGAGGTCTTGGAAGATATAGATAAAAGAGGTGCTCAAATAAGGTGGCATCCATTCCCTCCTTACATTGCCAAGTACTAGGTTTATTGCCTCAAATTGGCTAATGGGTTGTTCGTACTTGGTGCTGAGATTTCTCCATCATGTGATATAATCTAGAATTGACTCATTGTCATGTTTCAATGTTGAGACAAGGCTTGTAATGGTTACCTTATTGCTAACTCCTCCGAACCTAATTCGAAAAGCCTCTTTCATTTGTACCCAAGTTAGTAAGGATTTGGCGTGCAAGCTAGCATACCACTTAAATGCTACTCCTATCAAGCTTGCTGAAAATTGGTGAAGTAACAATGAGGGACTGTTATTTGAATCTCCATACAAAGTCTCAAAGTCAGCCATGTGTTATTCAGGATTGCCTATGCCATTAAACTATTTGAAATTAGGCATTGTATAGCCTCTAGGATATGACACTTGATCGTAATGGTTAGAGTATGGTTTGTCGTCATCATTTACCCTACTAATCTTGCTTCTTTACCTCAGCTGCACAACTACCATTCATTGTACCCATTGTTATATATATGCTAGCAGTTTCATGTTACCAGGGACCCCTAAAATCAGGGATTGGGTATCCTTTACTAGAGGAGGTGCTTGTGAACAACTTATATTTTCATGAATCTCATCTATAAGAGATGCATCTTCAAGCGATTCTACTACTTAAGATGGCTATTGAGATTGTTCCTGCTTATTGAGCTTTTGGCTCATTTGCAGCATCATCTCCATCAACTCCATGACCTCCATTTAAGCTTCATCTTTCTTTCTGCCTTACTGTCTCAGCTATTCTTGTAGTGTTTCTATAGTCGCTTCTTGATTAAAGGTTCCAATTATGACCAAGGCTTCTGTCAGAACATAATGGTCCATGGTTTGAGGATTAGATTTAGGCTTTGGGTTGATGCTAACTTCTCCTATTAGTCAAGTTATCTCATTCAAGAGTCTACACATGGAGTAGGTTGCCACACCCTATTTTTGGCATGGTAGAAAGGAAAGGTCCATAAGGGCCCTCTCCTCTTGGATTTTTTTCATCAATAAGCCTTACCCATATAGCCTTCTTTTGGCATTTAGCTGGCTGGGGTGTGTTCTTGTGGTCTCCTCCAAAGTCATGATAAGAAATAACCCTGACAGTGTGGGTGGTCTCCTTTGGTGAACCCTTGTGTTAGGTTGTAGCTTTACGATAACCTTGTAGTTTTGTTTGGTGATTCACCCATTTGCTACAGTCTTAAAGCAAGACTGCGCCTCCTATGATTTGCTTCTACTCTTCTCTAAATTGCTTAGAGTGAAGGACTTGGAGGTAGGGATGGTAATGACTAACTTCATTCGAGGGATAGGTTTTCCAAGTCGGCTCAAGATTTTAGTAACTTTTCCTTTACTTGTGATAGTCAATATGAGATCTTCTTCCTCGATGCCTGTGTCTGGATTTGCTTTTGATTGGCCCTTATGAGGAGTCGAGCAAAGACGACCAAAAATTGAGCTTTATTTCGGTCCTAGCCTCTTGAAGGCTAATATCCTTTTTGGTTGAAGTATGGCTTCTAGCTCTTCATCCAAACAACCTTTCTCATTAGGAATGATGACATTGGGCATCCTTCACCTTGATGGAAGGTGAGAAATAAGCCAATTTTGCATTAAGGAAATCTCAGTAGGTGCAGTAGCATGTGCTTTCTTGAACTGGATTACCTCGTAGATGGTCTCAAACGTGATCTAAACATCAACTACTTTGTGACAAACATTGATTGAGGTAAATGCATAACAAATCCTACTCCCAAGATGGTGGTGTATCCCATGATGAAGATGTTCTTTGTTGTTGCTATTTGATTCTTTCTTTTGCAAAGGAGAACATAATTGATCGGTCTTCAATCATAACTCTAGCTTATCAGTGTCTCTATCATACTAACTAGGTTTTTACACTTGGAGGAGAAGTCAAGTCCCATAGGGTGTGCCAAATTCTGTGGGATGAATTTTAGTAGCTTGGGATAGCGGAGACCCCAGGAGTGACCACAAATCACAAATCGATGTTTATTTTGAGTTAATGTTTTCATAGTCAATGAGGTGTAGATGATAACTTATTTGATTTTTTGAAGTATTTCCATAGCTGGCATGGGCGATAACTTCATTATTTTTAAAGTATTTTCATAGCCAACAAAGCATAGACAATAACATCTTTGGTTTGGTAGTGTCACCAATGGCTTATGGGGTTAGATATAGTTTTGAGAATTGTGTCATCAACTACTTTTGGCGTCAACTGGCTTAGAGGCTTATTGTCAATTGCCTTCAGGATTGACTAGCTTGAGGGGTGCATCGTCAACTACTTCTAGGGTTGACCATCTTGAGAGTGTGTTATCAACTATTGTGCGATTGACTAGCTTGAAGAGTGCATCATCAACTACTTGTGGGGTTGACTAGCTTGAAGAGTGCATCATCAACTACTTGTGGGATTGACTAGCTTGAGGGGTGCATCGTTAATTGCTTGTGGGGTTGACTAACTTGAAGGGTGCATGATCAACTACTTCTGGAATTGGCTAGTTTCAAAGTGTGGCCAATGGCTTTGAGTGTATTGTTGGTTGACTCCATTGACTCGATCGTAGCACCAATGACTTAGGGGGTTGGGTATAGCTTTGAAGTGTGGCCAACAACTTAGAGCATGTTGTCGATTGACTTCATTTGAACAAGGTATTATAGCCGACTAGCTAAATTAGCTTAAGCCTACCTTAGTTCAGTTTGATTTGAAGCATTGCCAATGCTTTTGGGTTGGCTTAGCTTGGAAGATGCATTGTCAATGGCTTCTGGGATTGACTAGCTTTGAAGTGTGACCAACAACTTTGAGCATGTTAGCAGTTAACTTCTTTGGTTGGATAGTGTTGCCAATGACTTATGGAGTTGGATATAGCTTTGAAGTGTTGCTAACAGCTTGGAGCATGTTGGTGATTAACTTCTTTGGTTTAGTAGCATCACCAATCACTTATGAAGTTGGATTTAGCTTTAAAGTATTGCTGAAGGCTTTTGTAACACACCCAGTGAGACTTAGTTTGACCTTATTTAGTTTTATCTAAATTAATTCAAATTCAAGTTAGGGTGGGGACATCACCCTTTATTCATGGCCTTGGAGTATTATTGAAGTTTCAACACTCCCAGTGGGACTTGACTTGACCTTATTTAATTTCATTGGGACTAATATGGTTTGACTTTGACTTTGATTTCATTTACCTTGAGTTAATTTTGACCTTGTGTTGGACTTTTGTAGAGTCTGAACTTGCTAGACTTTGGTTCAAGTTTGTTAATTTAATTTAGCTTGGTTTTGGTTTAGGATCAGCTTAGCCTAGTTCTGGTTTGACTTTGAATTTATCCTTTTAGTTTAGACTTGATTTAACCTAATCAAGGTTTGATTTGAGCTTAGTTTAATCCAGATTAGATTTGATTTGAACTTAATTTGATTAACCCATCTCAAGTTTGATTGGTGTTGAGTCAGGGTTTAGGTTATTTTAATTAGGGTGTTAGCCCATTTGTTTGATTAATTTAGCTCCATTTGAGCTAACTTGACCTTTCTCCATTTGTTTTGACTGAGTTCAATGTCAATATGATTGAATTACTTCATGTTAAGAAATTTGATTTGAGGGTTCTTGGTTGTTTATGATAACTCTAGGCGAATCCATAGCTCAGCCTTAAATGTGCGAACCTGAGAGCTAGTTTAGTTTATGAGCTCAAAAGCTAGCTTAAAGGTATAAGCTCGAGGGCTGACTACGTGCAAGTGCAAAGACTGTCCTAGATGAGAACTCAAAGGCTAGATGAATGCGAGCCCAAAGGCTAGCTAGGTGGGAACCCGAAAGCTAGCTAAGTGTGAGGCTAAAGGCTAGCTTGGATGTGAACCCAAAGGCTGGCTAAGTGTGAGGTTGAAGGCTGGCTAAGTGAGAGCTCAAAGGCTAGCTTGGATACGAGCCCGAAGGCTAGCTTAGATGCAAGCTGAAAGATTAGTTGAGTGTGAGCTTGATGGCTAGTTGAGTGTGAGCCTAAAGGCTGACTTGGATATGAGTCTGAAGGCTGGCATAGTGCGAGCTCGAAGGCAAACTTACATGAGAGCCTGAAGTATAGCTAGTTGCAAACCTGAATGTTGGCTAAGGTGCAAGCCTAAGACTGGCTGAGTGCAAGCTTGAAGGTTGGCTTGGATGCGAGCTTGAAGGTTGGCTAGGTGCGAGCCTAAAGGTTGGCTGAGTGTGAGTACGAAGGTTGACTTTGATGCGAGCCCAAAAGCTAGCTTAGATGTGAGCCTAAATCCTAGCTAAAGTGTCAGCCTAAAGGCTAGCTTGGTGGGATGAGAATCAGTTATCTTCATAGCTATCTTTGAGGGGCCATGGGTTGCCATAGTGGCATGTATTGAAAGGTTTGTCATCTTCATTGCCATCTTTGAAAGTCATGGGTGGCCATGATGAGATTATGAGTCTGCCATCATCATCACCATCTTTGAGGGGCTATGGGTGACTATAATGGTATTGAAAGGTTCACCATCTTCATCACTATCTTTGAGAGACCACTGGTGGTCGTGGTGAGGTCATGGGTCCATTGACTTCATTGCCTTTCTATGAATGGCTGTCGGTGGCCACAGTGAGATCATGGGTCTGAAAGTTGAGATAAAGTAAATTTTTTTTCTTTTTTTTCTTTTCTTTTGTCACAAAACAACTTCTTTATTTTTTTTATTCTTTCTTTTTTTCTTATTTCTACACCAAGACTAGAGGTGTGCACTATTCGATTAAAACCGAATTAATCGACCGAACCAAAACTGAATAATCGATTCGGTTCGGGTTATTCGATTTTCGATTCGGTTCAATTTTGAAAATCGAAAATTTGTTATTTGGTTTCAGTTTCGGTTATTGATTTTGAAAAACCATAAAAACCAAACCGAACCGAATTATATATATATATGTGTACTGGACTCGAGTCTGGACCATTGGTTTCGGTTTTGGGCTAATTGGTTTAAACTCAACTATATATATATCGCTATTAGCAGCAATCAGTTCACCACTTCGCCACTCTCGCCTCTCATTTCAACCCTAAACCTAAATCCCGATCTTCTCCTTCATCCCTGTGGGCTGCGGCTATGATGCTGTGGCTACGCCATGTTAGGATCAGAGGTTTCATCGTGCGATCATCACGATGAAAAGAGTTTGGAAGTTCTCTAGCAACCCGGCATCACTTTTGCCCACCCCCCTCCACCTCTGACTCCCAACACCTCAAGATCTCTCTGTGACCAGCCGTCAATGCTCCAAGATTCAATCTCTCATTTTTCTACAACAGCATCATCAGGATCAAGCTGCAAGGTGAGAGGATTTATGAAATTATGAAATTTAGGGTTGATTTTTGTGAAATTAAATTAGTGTTTTTTGATTTCATATGATTTTATTGTTAGATAAGTAAATCTTCAGTTCCAAACTCCCAATCATTCTTCTCCTTCATCCTGCAGCTATGGCATTGCACTGTGTTGGGATCAGAGGTTTCATCGTGCGATCGTCACGTTCATGGTGAGAAGAGTTTGGAAGTTCTCCAACAACCCAACATCCTTCAATCTTCAACAACGTGACATCGCTTTTGTCCACCCCTGGATCCCCCTCCACCTCTGAGGCTCTGAGTCTCGATGCCTCAAGATCTCTCTGTGACCAGCCTTTGATACTCTGAGCTTCAATCTCTCATTTTTCTACAACGGCATCATCAAGATCAAGCTGCAAGGTGAGAGGATTTATGAAATTATGAAATTTAGGATTGATTTTTGTGAAATTAAATTAGGGTTTTTTGATTTCATACAATTCAATCTATAAGTCTATATTCTCTATTGATAGACGTTAAACGAGGATAACAGTCATGAGCTTTTGAACACAAATCCAGTTATTCAAAATCCAATGCCAATTTCAAATTCTCAGGAAAGTTCTATGCCTATGGCTATCGAAGTTTCAAACAAGGGTAATGCATCTATGTGTACAAAGCCTCCAATGCCAAGAAAGAGAATGGCAGCATGATCAGTTGTATGGGAGCATTACACAAAGTTCACATAGTCGGACAAGTCAACCAAAGCCAGATGCAACTATTGTGGTAATGAATTCTTTTGTGATTCACAAAGAAATGGTACTTCTTCTCTTAGACATCACATGAATCAATGCAAGCAATATCCATATAATGTTGATACACATCAAACACAACTTGCTATGCAACCTATTCAAAAAGAAGTAGAAAATGAGAGTGTGCTAACTAGTTAGAAGTTTGATCAAGAAAAAAATTAGAAAAGCACTGGCATACATGATTGTTGTAGATGAACTACTTTTTAGTTTTGTGCAATATGAAAGTTTTCAATACTTTATGTCTCAAGCTTGTCCTAGATTTTGAATGCCTTCACGTTGGACTATGACTAGAGATTGTTATCAACTCTATCATGATGAAAAGGTAAAGTTGAAATAATATTTCAGAGAGTCCAAACAAAGAGTTTGTTTGACCACTGATACTTGGACCTCAATTCTAAACATAAACTATATGTGTTTCACATCACATTATATTGATATTGATTGAAACTTGAAGAAAAAACTTTTGAACTTTTGCAAAATTACAAGTCATAAGGGTGAAGTTATAGGAAAAGCAATTGAAAAATGTTTGTCTGAATGGGGAATTGATAATGTTTTGATTGTTACTATTGATAATGCTTCTTCAAATGATACTGTTGTTTCCTATTTGAGGAAAAAATTTTTGAATTGGGGCACTTGTTTGGCATAAGAAAAATATATTCATATGTGTTGCATAGCACATATCATTAATCTTGTGGTGAAAGATGGTTTGAAAGAGATGACAGATTCCATTGCTCGGGTTAGATCTACAGTTAAATATGTGAGAGATTCTCCAGCAAGATGGCAAAGGTTCAAAGAATATGTGGAAATTGAAAAAATTAAAAGCAAAAAATGTCTTCGTTTGGATGTATCCACAAGGTGGAATTCGACCTTTATGATGCTTGAAGCAGCTTAAACTTTTAAGAGGGCTTTTGAAAAATTTGAAGAGGAAGATAGCAATTTCTATAATGAGCTTAATAATGAAGATGGAACTCCTCTGTCTTTTGATTGGCAAAATGTTAGGCGACTTATTACATTCTCAGAGCATTTCTATGAGTTGACTCTTCGAGTTTCTGGCTCTATGTATATTACAAATAATTTATTTTTTGATGAAATTTGTCAAGTTAACTTTCTTTTGAATATGTGGAAAGTTAGCAGTGATATAAAAGTCCAAGATATGGCTGTTATGATGAAAGAAAAATATGACAAGTATTCGGGTGAGCCAGAGAAGATTAATATGCTTCTTTTTGTTCCTGTCGTCTTTGATTCAAGATGCAAGTTAGAATATGTTGAGTTTGGAGTTGAAAAAATGTATGAAGGTGAAAGAGGTGTCATGATGAGGAGAAAATTGCATGAAGTTGTATATGATTTGTTCAAAGAATATAGGATGCGATTACAATTGGGAGGAATGCAAGATGGTGAAGGATCAAGTATGCCAATGCAATCAGGAGAGTACATCTTAAGTAGTCTATTTGTTGAGCATAGAAAAAGTTTCATGGGTGATGAAATAAAATCTGAGTTAGACAAGTATTTGTCTGAGGATCTTGAAAAAAATGAGCCAAACTTTGATATTCTAGGCTTCTGGAAAGTGAATAGTTGCAGATTTCCTATCTTGTCACATATGGCTCATGATATATTAGCTACACCCATCTCTACAGTGGCCTTTGAATCAGCTTTTAGCACAGGAGGGCGCATACTTGATCGTTTTCGTAGCTCTTTGACTCCTACACTAGTACAAGCTCTCGTTTACACTCAAGATTGGATTAAAAAATCAAAAACAAAAATTAATGTTGAGGAAAGTTTGGAAGAACTTGACAAGATTCAAGAGGGTAAGATTTGCATTACTAATATTTTTATTATTAGATTGTATATTTTTTTATTATGATCAAATAATCATTGAATGGTTTTTTTATTTCAGAGTTGACAATGATGAAATTGGATGTCACAACCATTGAATTTTGAGAAGTCATCTTTTGATGTTTTCACACTCTATAAAGTATTTAAGGTTTGAATATGCTTACTTATTTTTTATGCATTTCTTTTCATGTTTCTAACTTTCTATGGTCATCTCTTGCAGATTCATTCTTATATATCCTTTTTACTGAATTTTAACTTGATTTGTATCTTCATAGGCTCATAGCCTTTCAATGTGGCTCCTTATTATTCATGTGAATCACAGCATCAGTGCATGTGTAAAGTTATGATCTTACAGTCCTTAGCTCCTTACCCAGTTACCTGATATTTTCTTAATTTCTTTTACTGTGATGATGTTTTACTATCTTTTTTAGGCCCAATAGTATGATCCAACAGAGAAAGTGAATTTAGTCTATTTAGATGCAACATGCATGTATCCAACTATCCAAGAATAGGTATGTATCCAACTATTATTTTGTAGGAGTTGGTTAATGCCTGAGGGGAGGCATCTTCATTTTTGATGATGCATCAAAGCCAAATCTGAGCCTCTTGAATTTTTTCTTTTATTTGAGGTTTTTTTATATTTTTTTGATTTTTTGTAAGTTTTGTTTTGTTTTTTGTCTTCGGTGTTTTGATGCTGAGGTGTTCCATGTTAATCTTCCTGATTGGACTATGGTCCCCTACTCTGGCTTCATCCTCTTCACTTTGTAGCAATGGCACGGCTGTTTGGATGGCTTGTGAAGGCAACCACTACCTACCATTCGCGCATGGGGAGAGCCGGAGAGGGATGCTGGGTTTTGACAATGGATCAAAGGCGAATATGATGGTATGATCCTCTTGGAATTGTTTTGTGATTTTTTTAATGATTTTTGTTGAATTTTTCATAAGCTTTTTGTTCCTTTTTTTTCTTTTTTGGTGTTTGAGGTGATGAAGATGTTGAATCATTGGCTCATTGCCATATGCTATGCTCGCATGTGGGCAAGTGACTGATTGGACCATTGTCTCCTTCTTTGGCTTCACCCTAGTAATGTTAGGCTGCTTGGAACTTCTGGCTTCTGATTTTTTATCTTTCATGCAATTTTGCATATATATGAGAGTTTTGTTACTTTTGTTCTATTACTTCTGTACATGGGACTACAGGAGATTTCTCAAGCTTTTCTTAATGGACCATCGGACCTGATATAATCCTTCAAAGTTCAAAGGCTAACTGATTACTGAATTGATCATATTTATTCTGAACCACATAATCACAATTGTGGTCTTGCAGCTTGCTGATGTTGAGTTATTTGACTTGTAAGAATGATATTATAAGATGTCCTGCTACTGTACATTGTCCTGCAACTGTGCAAGCATGAAGTTGAACTGTTGACGTGTTCTGCAGCTTGCCAGCTTCTGCTACTATACATTATCCTATTGCTCGCCTGCTCCTGCAAATATGAAGTTGAAGTGTTGAACTGTTGAAGACTTGGAACTTGGAAGTCTTGAAGTGTCTTGCTACATGAAGTTGAACTATCGAAGTGTTTTGCAGCTTGCCAGCTTCTGCTAGACTACTACTATACATTGTCCTGCTACTCCTGCAAGTATGAAGAAGTGTTGAACTGTTGAAGAAGTGTTGAAGACTTGAAGTCTTGAAGTGTTCTGCAGCTTACTAGCTTTTGACTTCTGTTACTATACATTGTCCTACAGCTCTTGCAGTTCCTGCTGCTCTTGCAACTTGAAGACTTGAAGTCTTGAAGTGTCTTGCTTGTGCCATTGTGGCATGTGAGATTAACTAATTAAGTATCTATTGGGTTACAATTGGACTGGGTATGTATCTATTGAATACCCTGTACTTCTTTTTTTTTTATCTTATGCAAATGACCAGATCCAGACAGACTCATGCAAAAAATTTGGTTCGCAATTCAGTTATATTTCAGTTCAGATTCGATTTCTATACTATTTGGTTCGGTTCAGTTTTGGATTTTGAAAATTCAAAAATTTTGGTTCAGTTTGGTTTGCTTTTAATCGAATGCACAACCCTAACCAAGAATCCTTTCTCTGTGCCCCTTTTCCTTCTCCAAAACACCATTGGGCCACAATGGCCTGATAGCCCTCGTATCTTGATTTTGCCATTCTGGCTGAATTCAGTCCTGATCTGCCGATAAGCAGACAGGGGGAGGGCAAGGCCCTCCTCCTCCCTCTTTTTCTTGCTAGATCCGGCCAACCATGGCTAGATTTGGCCCTCGTTTTCTTTTGGGAGTTGGAATCAGTGCCATTGTTGGGATTAATGGCATGATAGATGTATTTGGCAGTGGTGATGCGCTAGGGGGAGTTGGGATCGACAGTGGGAACGGGATTGTGGAAGTTGAGTAGATGGAGAGAAAGGGCTCCTATCCGTTGGCGGGCATGGCTCGAGTGTTCTCCATCAAGATTGAGACATGGGCCAAATGAAGTCGACGAGTGGCTTATGGGTGGTGTTGGGTAGAGCAAGATTAAACGAGGCAGCAAAAAGGGGGGCTATTTCTTTAGAGAAGGAAGCAGAGAAATAGAGAGAAGATCAATAGGGAAAGAAAGGTTAAATAATAATTTTTTTTTCCTTTTGATCTTCAAATCTTGATTACTACTGACCCTAATCTCCCTTCTCTTTGCCTTTGTATTCTTGTTTCTCCTTTCTTCGTCATTCTAATCTCTGTTCATTGTTACTTCTTGTGTAGGTTTTCAATTCTTTTTATAGGCTTTGAAGAAGATTTATAAATCAAATTGGGGAAAATTGATGAGTGTCATTGAATCTTGATCTTCTCAATTGATTTTATTTTGGAAACAAATAAAATTTAATTGGAGATGGAATTGTATGCCAAAATCTTGTGATTGGCATCCAATTGATTGGGATTTGTTTTGGAACGAGAGGATTCAAATTTTAAACTATTTTTCGATGATGAATTTTTAGGGAGGTTTGTAAAATTTTTCAAAAAATTGGACCAAAGTATAATTTTATAAATTTTAAAAACTTTTTACAAAAGGGACATCTGTGTAAAAATTCTAAAATTTTTAGGATTTCTTTTGAATAAAATTAGTACTTATTTGTAAATAAAAAATTTTGAGAGGTTATGTGCAAATTTTTTGAAAAAATTAGATCAAAATATAATTTTATAAATTTTTGGGGCTTTTGTAAAAAATATATTTGTAAAAGTTCTAAAACTTTTGGCTTTTTGAAAGAAATTTGGACTTATTTGTAAATGAAAACTTTTGAGGGATTTATTTATAAATTTCCAGACTGAAATGTCTTTTTGTAAGTTTCAAGGACCATTTTGTTAAAAAATGATGTTTGTAAAAATTTTAAAATTTTCAGGGTTCTTTTTGAATAAAAATTGGACTCGTTTGTAAATTAAATTTTTGGGGATTTATTTACAAAATTTAATTTAATCCAAATATTATTTTAGTCTTTGATTCTAATTTGGCCTCAAATTCAATGTCTAAATTTAGTTTGTCAGGAATGCGACTAAAATTTGGAGTAGGATTTCAAAATCTACTTAAATATGGTTCACCTGTGAATATAATTATGGCATGCTCAAACTATAGTTAGATACCATGCAAGAACTAATTATAACTTGCATGACGTTTGTCAAGGGACAAATACAAATGCTAAATAAGCACATGCAAACTATAATTGCCCACATGGAAAGCATATTAAATATGACTATCATACTCTGTAAGGAAATTGAGAAGATGAAAGAGGTGGCAGCAAAGAAGGCAAAGCCATATAAAAGACTTTACAGGGGTGGTGGGGAATCACTTACCAACCAGCATCTTTAGAATCAAATTGCTCATTCATACCACATACTCTAGAGATGGGTTAAAAAAAGATAGACACTATCAAAGATAATTATCTGAATTTATTGTCTCTTGTTGCATGATGACTAATACATCTGAGGTAAGTGCTCATAAGCAGCATCCTAGCCTTTATCGAGCAATCTGGCAACAAATGCTTGACTTGCTAGATTTGGTGTGGTCCTAGCTCTAGAACTTGTGGAAGCGTACATTCTATTGACTTTAGAGGAATTATGCATACAAGTTATGAATGAGAAATATGACTCTATATTTGAGTCAGAATAACTTTATGATTGCTTTAGGAGGCTCTACACCAATAAGTGCCAAAGGAAGAAGCAAGCATTCCAAGAGAGGATTAAGCAGGCTAATGCTAAAGCTCATCCTACTCTTGCATTAAGCCAATCTAAACATCTAAAAAAGAAATATCTTAAATACAAAGTTCTGAAGAAAGTCATGCCAACAGATGAAATAGAAGGGTTCATGTAAAAAGTCTTTGAGGACCTCTTTATAAGGAAGTCCCACATGTCTAATTCTGACATTGAGTGTGATGATTATTAGCTAGTTACATCCTCCAAAGACATTCAGAAAACTACCAATTAGAGATGAAAGTTCACTATCTTTTGCTACATGATTAAACTTGATAGTGACTTCAAATATGAACTTTATTAGTTTCACGATACCATATTTCAACTAAGGAGAACAAACCAAGTATAATTGTGAGGTAGAAAGGTGTTGCACCTGAGACAAGCTCTAATGCCTAGGAATAGAAATATCCCCAAGGGCAAGGAAAAGAAAATTCAGATAAATAAGGACACTGAGCCTTCACAAACTAAACCTCTACTCAAGAAGGTGGAATACAACATGGTGACCTACCTTGAGAAAATTTTTACCATACTACGTATGTTCGATGCCCTAATAACATCACAAGAACTCAGGGACACTATGCATATATTGTAGAATCTAGCCAACTATCGAATATAGTTTATTGAAGAGAAGATGGAGTCTTTGTACACATATCAAACTCCTACCATTATGTTCACAAATAATGACCTACTATCAAGAACAACATACCATAATAGGCTGTTATATATCACAAAAAATAATGATGGGATTAAAATCAACCACATCCTGATTGACCCAAGTTTTGATGACTCTTCAAACTCTAAGAGCTCGAACTCTAGATGTGAGCCACTTGTCATATGAGACTAGAGTCATCTAGGGGTTTAATTAGAATAGCAAAAGAGCTCTGGGAGCCATAACCATCCCTTTGAAGGTAGGTGAGTTGATGATAGATACCAAGTTCTATGTGATCAATACCAAGTACTACTGCGGAGATCAAGGCTACATGAAAAAAAGTAGTGCCATCAACCCTACATCAATGCTTCAAATACTTTGAGAATAGTGAAGAATACTGAATTGATGGAGATGTACATCCTTTTGACATTCATGAGATTATTATGATGATGCAAAATATTATCAAAGATCCTATATTAATAGAGGGCTTGCTTCTATCTGTCAAGTAAAGTAGAAGATTGTTAGCCTAATCCTCTCTCTTATATAGGAAGTGATACTAACTCAGACTCTTCAGATAAAGAGACACCACAAATCTTTCTAGGAAGTTACACCTTTGATGAAAATGACAATAAGGATCAAATAGAAAATACTCTCCTTGTTACTAAGATTCCATAAGACTTGAAATCTTAGGGACTAAAGACTTAGCAAATGATGGTGACCATTAACCGGTAGTTATGTATAAATATTTCTCAAACTAGCTTCCTCAGATGATCAACAAATCTAGTTATGAAGGTCCACAAACAAAGAGAGAGTCATTTCTTTAGGAATCTATGGGATCCACCCCACGGGCGTACTTACATTCCTAGAAGTGGAAGCAAGAATACCAAAGGACTAGGCTATATTACTCCAAATGCCTACACATGTCTTATGGTCACTATTGGACCTCTCTCAAATACTCAAGATGACTAAATGATATCAATACCTCCTGACACATGTGCCGAGTTGGCTATGACTTTTCAAACATCACAAAATGGTGACATCCTTGGTGAAATTTCATTAGAGCCAAAAGAAAGGGGGCATGATGTAATCGAAATGCCTTCAGACGAACCTTCACCAAACCTCACTTGACACAGTGAATTACTTGGTGTAGAAATAATCCTCAAACCAAAAGAAGCTCTACCAAAACTTGAGGATGGGGGGCAGACCACAGTCGATGAACTGAAGGAGATCAACCTAGGCTTAAAGGAGGATCCTAAGTTGACCTTCATCAGCACTCCACTTTTAGAGGAAAGTCAAACCCAACTCAAAGTAGTGCTCTAAGAATACATTAACTACTTTGCATAGAGTTATAAAGAGATGCCTGGACTAGATCTTGAAGTTACAGTCCATAAGCTAGTCATTAATCTCAAGCTTCCACTTGTCAAATAAGTACCTAAGAAGATGAGACTTGACCTATAATAGAAGGTAATAGAAGATATGAAGAAACTAATCGAAGCAGGCTTTAGTAGAGAAGAAAAATACCTAGATTGGGTGGCAAGCACCATGCCAGTTAAGAAAAAAAATGGCCAAATCTGCATTTGTGTAGACTATAGGGGTTTGAATGAAGCATGTCCAAAAGATGATTTTCCATTGCTAATAATGAAAATCATGATTGACAACACAGTTGACATTAAAATATTCTCTTTCATGAATGATTTTTTGGGATATAATCAAATCAAGATGCATCCTAATGATGAGAAGCATATGGCATCAAGGACATCAATTAGCATTTACTGCTACAAGATGATATCGTTCAGGCTTAAAAATGCAAACGCCACTTATCAAAGGGCCATGACTCAAATCTTCAGTGACCTCATACACTAGTTAGTGGAATGTTATGTGGATAACTTGATGGTTAAAACTAAGACCAAAGACAGACATGTCTAATACTTAAGAGTGGTATTCGACCATCTTAAAAAATATAACTTCAAGATTAATCCTATGAAGTGTGCTTTTGGGGTATCATTGAGAACATTTCTCAGCTTTGTTGTTAGACATCAGGGAATTAAAATTGATCTATCTAATGTCAAAGATATCTTGGATATGCCACCACCCAACAATTTAAAGCAATTAAGGTCATTCCAAGGCCAACTCACTTACATATGGAGATTCATTTCAAACCTCTTTAGAAAATACAAGCCTTTCCCAAGTTAATGAAGAAGGACACTCCATTCATCTAGAATCAAGATTGTCAACAAGCCTTTGAAGAGATCAAGCAGTATCTCCTAAAATCACCAATCCAAGTAGCACCTCTACCCAATAAACCATTAATTCTCTATACAATAGCAATGAAAAGATCCCTAGGGGCATTTCTCTCCCAAAATAATGATGAGGGTAAAGAAAATACACTCTACTATCTGAGTAGAATACTGGTGGGGACAGAAAGTAACTACTCCCCCATTGAAAAGCATTATTTGGCACTCATTTTCACGATCAGGAAGCTAAGACATTATTTGCTTTCTCATTAAGTTATTTTAATGTGAAAGATTAATCCCATAAAATTCTTGATGACTAGGCCTGTACTCATTGGAAGGCTTCCAAAATGGTCCATCAACATAAAAGCTGACTATTTAGCCAAAATACCCAAGGCACTGGCCAACCTTGATTAAGGAGAAATTCTAATCATAGTCCATAGTAGATAAGTGATGAGCTCAGTCTTCAACATCAAGTATGAGAGGACTAAATCTAAACTACTAGAAGAGGTCACAGATTGGAGAACACCATTCACCAACTACCTCAAAAGTGGAGAACTCCTAAAAGATAAATCGACATGGACACAAATCAGAAAGTAGGCCACATGCTTTCTACTTATCTATGACATCCTTTATAGAAGGTCATTCAATTAACTACTTCTATGCCATCTTTTAGAAAAAGAGGCCAAAGAGGTTATGTATGAAGTGCATTCCAGAGTCTGTGGTGCTCATCAATCAGGCTCAAAAATGATGATGAAGATTATATGTATGGGCTACTATTGGCCCACAATGATAGGAGATTGCATCAAATATGCGAGGAAATGTCACCTATGCCAACTTCATGGTGACTTCATTCATCAACACCCAAACATCCAATAGTGTCCTCATGGTCATTCAAGTTATGAGGTACAAACATCATTAGCCCAATCATCTTCAAGGTAGGATGATTTGTGCATTATCATAAGATAAATTGGAGATATTCATCCATCTACAACACAAGAGCCAACGGACTTGATGAGACATTCAACAAGACCCTCTTCAATATCTTGAAGAAAGTTGTTTCTAGAAATAAGAAAGATTGTCACTAAAAGCTTGCTAAGGCAATATGGGCCTATTGCAACATATATTAAACCCCTACCCATTCAACACCATATGCATTGGTGTTCGAGATTGAGGTAGTCTTACCATTGAAAGTGCAAATCCTCTCTCTAAGGATTGCCTTGCAAGAAGAAATCATGAGAGAAGACAATATTTGTCTTCACCTTGATGAGCTAGATTCCTTAGATAAGACAAGGCTCATGACCCAGTAGAACCTGAAAATGTATCGAGCATAAATGACTAGGGCCTACAATAAGATAGCATAGCTTGGGTTCTTCCAAAGTGGAGAAATGGTCTTAGTCTTGAGAAGACCCATAATCCTAAATTGAAATAAAAAAGTCAAGTTTGTGGCTAATTGGGAAGACCCTTATATTGTCAAAAGGATATTTGAAGGGGGATCCTACCAACTAATCAATGACAAGGGGAAAAGACCTATGCTACCAATCAATGGCCAATTCCTCAATAGGTACTATGCTTAAGTCTTGGGCCAACAATAATAATAATCAAAAGTGTTTATATTTTATCTATGATGGAACATCCAACTTTCTCAAAAAGGAATGCTCGGTCAAATATGCACTCTTTGTTTCTCAAGGCAAAACATGGATATAAAACTCTATCCAATTTGCATGATGATCATGTCTGCATCTACAAGACACATTAAGCCCGCTTCTACATGGCACTTTAAGTACATTTTATGTGATAATCAAACTCGCATGTTCATGATAATTAAGCCCACTTCCACGTAGCAATCTAAGTCCACTTCTACATGACAACTTAATTCCACTCCTATGTTGTAGCTTGAGTCCACTTCTACATGACAAATCAAGTCCACTTCTACGTGGTAATTAAGTCCACTTTCATATGGCAAACCAAGTCCACTTTCATATGACAAATCAAGTCCATATTATGTGATTATTAAAACTGTATCCACATGGTGAATCAAGTCCACTATCACATGGTAAATCAAATCCATTTTCATGTGGTAAATTAAGTCCACCCATTTGTGGTAAATCAAGTCCACTTCCACATGCCAAACCAAGCCCACTCTCACATGGCAAATCAAGTCCATGTTATGTAAGCCTATATCTACATGGTGAATCAAGTTTACTTTTATGTGAAAGCTCATTTCAACATGGTAAATTAAATCAACTTTTTATGACAAATCAAGACCACTCATTGTGGTAGCTCAAGTTCACTTATTCCACTCTCACATGGTAAAATAAATCCATCATTGCATGGCAAGTCAAGTCCACTTTCAAGTGGTAAAATAAGTCTATCATCACATGACAAGTCTAATCCACTCTCATCTAGTAATTCATACCCCATATAGTCAACTCCTGAAATATTAATGTAGGGGCAAGTACTTAAAAATTGTTCACACCGTTTCCACTCATCAGAACTCAAGAAGAATATGCAAAGGGGGCAATTTCTTTAGGGTGATTTTTGCCACAATTAAAATTAATTGAAATATGATCAAAATTAAAACTTGTATGCCACTAAATTATGGCTCAAATGTGGGTCTTAGTCAGGCTTACATCACATCCGAGTTTGATCGAAAATAGAGCTCAATCTAGATTTAAATTATTGAAAAATTTGAGCTCAAGCTATGCCTAATCCAAATAGGCTAATTGGGCTAGATTTTTGGACCAGAATTAGGCCCATATTTCATCTAAAACATAGGCTAAAATGACAAAATACAAGAATTTTGTAAATAGGCCCCTAGATTGAATAAATCTTCATAAATGGGCCCTTGGTCAAATTTATCTTATCAATAAGGCATTGGAAGAAGAATTTCACAAAAAAATCCAATAAAATCTTAAAATTACAAATTAGTCCTATAAAATTTAGAGTTTGCAAATAAACCCTTTCAAAGATTGATAATTATAATTTGATCCTTAAGAAATTCTATATTTACAAATAACCCCCTAGAATCTTAATTTTTTATAGATAAGTCCCTCAAAAATTTTTATTTATGAATTAGTCCAATTTTTGTTCAAAAAAGACCTTGAAAGTTTAAAACTTTATAAATAAGTCATTTTACAAAAAACCCATGAAAGTTGATAAAATTATAATTTTGTTCAATTTTTTGATAATTTTGCAAATAATCCCTCTTTAATTTTCATATCCAAGATGAGTATAACTTTCGAATTTCATCATCTATAATAGATAACCTTATCTATATCTCTTCTCAAGTTCATCCAAATTTTGGATAAGTCATATCCATATCTATTTATATCAATATTCATCATTCAAAAATTCAAACAAAGGAGATAATTTTCAGCCCAACTTCATCTCTTCGAGTCCTATATAAACCTATTGGGAGATTAGGATATTAGAAGAATTGGAGAATGAGAAGAGATAGGATATCAATGAGAAGAAATCAGAAATTGGAAGGAGATCGGAGGAACCCGAAAATAACGTAGCTCTAATTTTTTCAATTCTCTTTTACTGCTTTGCTTACTTTTTCCAAGAAAGAAAAAAATAAGGATTGCACTCTCATTGGTTCCTACCCCATCAAGGGCTAGGTCCGGCTAAAGATGGTTGGATCTAATAATCTCTTTTTGTACTGTGCTCTCCCAAACAAGCACTTCCCCAAGCCTCGAGCATTGTCCATGATTGTGACATGAATTCAATCACTAGTGAGGTTGTTGTCACTGTCTTGCTACCACACCTGCACCACCACCTTGCCGGAGCCCACCATAATCCCCATTTGTGACCAACCCCCTTGATTGGCACTTTACCAAGCCCTTGCACATGGCCCATACCTCTGTGAAGCAACCTACAAGCCACTACCTGTGCCAACTATCACTACCTCCAACTCTAGTCTATGCTGATCATCATCACCTCCCACTCTAGCCCATTGCATGGACGTCGACAGTGTTCTGCCCAACCTCATCTTTCACACCCCCTCATCAAGATTGCCCTCAAGCTAGATGGCTGATCAAAGGCTACCTCCAACCTTCAGCCTCCTTCCTCCTCCCTGTGATAGACCCTGCCACACTACTGAACACCATCGCCCTAGCTTGAAGCCGAGCTTGTCACCCCCAAAGCTCCTCTAGCTACCTTCTATGGTGTTTTGTGGCTAGATCCAACCAAGATCCAACCAAATCTAACCAGGAAGGACCCTAGTCTACCAAGGCCTAGTCATCGAAAGAAAGGCAAGGGTTTGACAAACAACGATCTTGAGGAAGAAGACAAGGAAAAACAAATGAAAAAATCTAATTGGCTACAAGAACAAAAAAAAATATCCAAGCAAAAAAATAGGAGAGAAAGGTTTCAAGCTTGAGGAAGATGAAGAAATAGAAAAAAATAAAAAAATAAAAAAAATTTCTATGTAAAAAAAATAAATTTCAAAAAAATAATGGAAAAGGAAGAGTTTCCAACCTTGCGCCTATCTGCGATCCTTGGCGTGATAATGGAACTTCATCAGCACTATTGCCACTCGTAGCCCCTTGAAGATAATGGACTTTCAACATAGCTGTGGCCACCTGCAATCTCTCGAAGATGGTGAATCCCCATCACTCTCAATCAGCCTTCAGACTTGCACCTAGTCAACTTTTGGGCTGATCCTCAATTAGCCTTTAGGCTCACAACTCAGCCAGTCTTTAGGTTCGCAATTAGTTAGCACTCTAGCTCGCACTTAGCCAGCCTTCGAGCTTGGACTCAGCCAACCTTCAAGTTTATATCTAAGTCAATCTTTAGACTCATGCCCCGTCAGCTCACAGGCTCACACTAAGCCAAGTTTTGAACTCGCAAACTTTCCCTTCGGGTTTGCACCTTTAAAGCTAGGCTATGGGCTCTCCCAAAATCATCAAAAATAGTTAAAGATGCTCATATCAAATTGATTAATGTGAGGTAACTCAATCATAATAGACAATGGCTAAGTTGACTCAAATAGACCTAAATCGATCAAACAAATGGACTAAAGCCAAATCAAGGTGAACTCCAAAACAAATCCAAATTGAGTTAACTAAACAAAAAAAATTCAGACCCAACCCTGATCAGGCTCAAGTTGGGTCAATTAAAAATTAAGTTAAATCAATATTAAACTAATCTCAAATCAAACCCTAATCAGGTTAAATCAAGTCCAAAATAAAGGTGTAAGCTCAAAGTCAAATAAGAATCAAGCCACGCTGAGCTTGAACTAAACCCAAGTTGAACTATATTGACTTAAATTTAAATCAAAGTCCATCAAGATGTAGACCTGGACTCAATAAAGGTCCAACACAGGGTCAAACTTGACTCAAGTTAAATGAAATCAAACTCAGATGTGAACTATATTAGTGCTAATAGAACTAAGTAGAGTCAAACCAAGTCTTACTGAGTGTGTTGAGCCTTCAGCAATACTCAAAGGCTAGGAACAAAAGGTGATGTTACCACCCTAACCTGAACTAGAAATAGTTTGAATAGAATTAAATAAGGTCAAGCTATGTCTCATTGGGTATGCTACAAAAGCCTTTAGCAACACTTCAAGGTATATCTAACTTCATAGTCGTTGAACAAAAGAAGTTAATTGCAAACATACTCAAAGTCGTTGATCAAACTAGTCAACCCCAGAAGCCATTGATGACATATCTTCCAAGCTAAACCAACATAAAAGCATTAGTAATGCTTTAAATCAAATTTAGCTAAGGTAGGCTTAAACTCATGGAGTCAATCAGCCATAATGTCTTATTTGAAGAAGTTAATCGCTAATATGCTCGAAGCTATTAGCTATATTTTAAAACTATACCCAACTCCATAAGTCATTGGTGATGCCACCCTATTAAAGAAGTCAACCAAGAACACACTCGAAGCTGTTGGTCACACTTTAAGCTAGTCAATGCCTGAAGCAGTCAATGATATGCTCCTCAAACTAATTAACCCCAGAAGTAGTTGATGACGTGCTTTTCAAGCTAGTCAACTCTAGAAGCCCTTAACGATACACCCTTTTTAAGCTAGTCAACCCTAGAAGTAGTTGGTAACATGCCCCTTTTAAGCTAGTCAACCCTAGAAGTAGTTGAAAATATACCCTTTCAAGCTAGTTAACCCTAAAAGTAGTTAACAATGTGATTTTCAAATCTATATATAGCCCTATAAGCTATTGTTGACGCTACTAAAACTAAAAAAGTTATTATTTATGCCTTATTTGCCATGGAAACACTTCAAGGTCAACAAATTTATAACCAATGCCTTATTGGCTACACTCTAATCTAAACAAATTGTCACCAATGCCTTATTAGCTAATGGAAATACTTCAACACAAATGGAGTTAGTGCCAATACTTTATTAGCTAAGAGAAATACTCCAACCTAAATGAAGTTATTGCCAATTCCGTATTGGCTAATGGAAATATTTCAAATTATGAAGTCATTGCTAGAACTCAGAGTTATCAAATATACTTCAAGTCAATCCCTATAAGCTATTAGTGATACCCAAACAAAATGAAGAAATTGCCAATACTTAAAGTTATTGGAAACACTTTGAACTTCTCCTATTCCCTTTTGTGTTTCATTAGATGATACCATCAACACCCACCAAAGACCAAGTCAATTTCGGTCAAATGCCACGTAGTCTAGCACTAGAGAGCAGGGCAATAGTACACATCAAAGCTTCTTCTCCACTTTTTCTTTTTCTTCTTTTCTTTTATATTTTTTATAATTTCATGTTGAAATTCATTATAAAATGAGGCCATACCCTTACTTCAACCATGTAAAATCTTTTTTAAAATCAATAAAATGATGTTTTTTTCTTTTCATTTTTATGTTTCTATTTTATTTGCTAGGTTTCTTGCTTCAAAAGGTTCCTAACAATTATTGAGGTAATTAACAATAGGGGCTTTGTGCTTGTTGAAAGTGAATGTTCCCACAACACATGATAGCACACTTGAAATTAAAACAAATTTTGATTTGTGATTCAAGGCTACTCCCCATGATCTCAGCTATCTCGGGTGGTCAATTTTGATCCCACAATAGGAACCATACTTTTCTTTGCTTCCTTGATGATAATATCTTAGGCTCCTCCTTGATTTCCTTTCTCTCTAATTTATTCTAAATTTTGTGGCCTTACTTGTGCTCTTTTTTGCCCTAATTGTTTGTATAATCATGCTCATCTTTGCATGCATTTATAAGGTTGAAAGAATCTTTAAATTTGATCATTGATTGATTTAAATTTAAGATTTGATCCCAGATTCAGCTCTCTAATTGATATATTTTGATATTACAATCTACTAATTAAAATATTCTTTAATTACTGATGAGATTGGAGAGGGATCTATTTTTGTTTTTATAGACTATAACCTAAACCAGATGACTGATTGAGGAACTAATCAACCAACTGAGAGGTCATGGTAGTCCTGGTTCATTAGAATTAGTCAATTGGTTGAAGAATAGATTGACCAACAAAGCACTGCCAAATTTGATCTATGAGAACTGGTCAACTTGTTCACCAAGAGGTTAACTGATGTGGCTCTATTCAATGTTTGGGCTTGAAGTTTTAGCCCATATTTATTTCAAATTAGACCTAGCCCATCATGAATTACACTCAAAATCCAACTCTAGTTCTTGTTAAACATAAAGGAAAAATTGAGTAACAAAATCCATTCTAACACTAGCTTCTTCTTCCTTTAGTCTTGTTGGGTAGTGCAACTATTGTCCTTGCAAGAATAGGGTTTCTTCCTCTTCTTTCTTGAGTGTTTGATAAACTATTGTGAGAACATGAGTTCCAACATGCACAATTCCCCATTGTTAATTACCCTAACAATCATTAGAAACCTTCTAAAGTGAGAAATCAAACTAATAAAATAGAGACATGAAGAAATAAAGTATAATTTGATTAATTTTAAAAAGGGTACATCACTTAAGTAAAGGTATACCTTCAGTTTACAATTTAAGGAATTTAGGTTTATGAACTAAATAATATGAAACAAGGAAGGAAGAGGGAAAGGCTTGATGCCCCCTACTACCCAACTCCCATTCACCTGATCAAGTGAAATTTGACTCGGATGAGCACTTGATTTGATCCATGGTAGATGGTAATAACTTTACTTAATTTTAGGGTGTGGCTAACTATTTTCATGGAATGGTTGATTACTTTATCTTATGTCAATTGACCCTATTAAAATTTGAAGTATCACCGATAATTTTCTACTTGTTGTCTATTGGCTTCTTCTGATTTGAATCTAAAAGAATGACTAGTGGCATTCTCTTATGCTAATCATTTCTAATTTGATAATTGATGACCTTTTTTTGGCTGCTTGTCAATTAAATTTGAAGTGTTACTGATGACTTTATGCTTATGTCATTTAACTTCTTTCTAATATAACATTTGGCTGACTAACTGATTGAGTTAAAGTCTACCTTAGTTCAATTTAATTTGAGAGAATGATTAATGGATTTAACTTATGCTGATCATCGTCAACATAATAATTAACGGTTTTTTTGATTTATTGTCAATTAAGTTTGAAGTATCACCAATAGTTTTTATGCTTGTGTTGGTTAACTTCCATCAAATATGGTGTTTGGTTGATCGACTTATCAAGTTTAAGCCTACCTAATTTTGATTTGATTTGAGAGAATGATTAGGGCCTTAGC
Source organism: Trichopus zeylanicus subsp. travancoricus (assembly GCA_005019695.1). Taxonomy (NCBI): domain Eukaryota; kingdom Viridiplantae; phylum Streptophyta; class Magnoliopsida; order Dioscoreales; family Dioscoreaceae; genus Trichopus; species Trichopus zeylanicus. The sequence goes on from RXID01015130.1 coordinate 188,979, forward strand.
TTATGCTAATCATTCTTAAATTGATAAACAACATCCTCTTTAGCTTGTTGTGAATTAAGTTTTAAAGCATAACAAATGACTTTTATACTTGTATTGGCTGAGCTTGCTATTGATGGGATTATACTTATGGTCAGTTGATTTCCTTTGAATATGACATTTGGCTGACTAACTAAGTGAGTTCAAACTTTCCTTAGTTTAGTTTGAAATGATTAGCAACCTTGGCTTATACTAACCATTTCTAATTTAACAATCATTGACCTTTTCTTGGTTTGTTGTCAATTGAATTTGTATGGTTATCAATGCCTCTATCCTTGTTGTCAACTAATGCCATTTGATTTTAGTTTGGTTTAATTTAGACCTAATTTTGGTTTGAGTCTAATTTGATTTTATTTGATGTTCAAACTTGATTTCGATTAAAGTTTGATTTGATTCAATTTGATATTTAAACATGATTTTGGTTCTTGTCTGATTTGATTTGATTCAATAACCAAACTTTATTTTGGTTAGAGAGTGATTTAATTTAATTCAATGTTCAAACTTGATTTTGGTTCAGGTTCAATCTAGTTCTAGTTCAAGTTTGACCTACTTCTACTTTTGTTTTGGCCTAGTTTTGATTTTGGTTTAGGTTTGACCTAGTTTTAATTTAGATTGGACCTTGTTCTGCTTTAGGTTTAACCTAATTTAATTTATGTTAACACAATTTGAACCTGATTGGAGTTGGATCTGAACCAATTGGACTGGATTAGGGCTCAAGTCTTAGCCGATGTGATTTAGGTTGGCCTAATTTAAATTAGACAAGGATTGAGTCTAAATCAATTTGATTTGGATTGACCTAATTTGAAGTTAATTAGGTCAAAACCAATTGGATTTGAGTTAACCTAATTTTGATTTGGGTATATTCAAAGTTGAATTTAGTCTATTAATTAATGTGATCAATTTGGGTCCATTTGGCTTAACCATTTATTTAATTTTGACAAATTGGCTCTATTTAACTTAATTAAGTTAACTATTTTAATCGATTTACTTTAATATTTTTGTCTTAATTGATTAGAAAACCCTCAGGCTATCCATTGAGCAAAATGACTTTTGCATGAACCCACAAGCTAACCCTTAATCAATTTGACTATCAGGTGTGCTCACAAGATATCCTGGAGTTGATTTGATTTTCAAATGAGTTTGCAGCTATCCCTATGTCTAAATGACTTTCTAGCTAGCCCACAAGTAGAGCTTAAGTCTAAATAACTTTCGGATAAGCTTGTGTGCTAATACTTAACTTTCAAATGATCGCATAGGTTGGTCCTACTCTAAATGACTTTCAAACAAGTTTACGGATTAACACTAGATCTAAATGACTTTCAAGCAAGTTCACAAACTGACTCTAAGTTTTAAATGAGGTTCAGGTGGATCTGTAAGCTAACCCTAGCTTGAAAGCCAGAAGCACCTAAATCAATGTGAAAAAAATTATTAGTTTTCTTTTTTATTTTTGCATCTTTATTTTTTTATTTTTTTTGCTTTCTTCTTTAGTTTCTTCTTCTTCCCCAAATTGCTCTTCCTCCCTCTTTTATTTTCTTCTTCACTGACACAATGGAGGGAGAAGATCTATTTGGATCATCATCCTCCTCTAATTCATGGCTAGATCTGATTGGACCAACCGGACCTGGCCCTAGCTGGTGGCAAACAACAGCAAGCTCCCTTGTAGCAATGAGGAGCGAGGTAGCTTGAGAGGTCACCTAGGGGTGGGTTGTCATAGCTGTGGTAGGTGGTCGGGCATGAGGATCTCAGGCATGGGCTGGTGGGACAACAACTAAAGGTGAGGAGTAGGGGCTTCCATGGGTCACAAGTTGGTAGGGGCAATAACCAGTTGTGGAAGAGGAGAGCTTAGCAGAGCGACAATAGGCAAAGTAGCAACTAGCAGAGAGGTGGTTGGTTGAGTGACAGTTGACAACAAGGAAGGGGAGCAGTAGGAGAGCATGTGAGGCTAATCCTGATGGCACCACTCGACATGGAGGTGCAGCTAGAGATGGCATAAAGATCATCCATGCGGGTGGCATCCTTAGCACAAAGGCATGGCTAGAATAGGTGACAACCTCGTGCCAGCATGGTGTAGATGTGATGTTCGATATGGTGATATCACGTCTGCAAATTGCTCAAAGTAAGGAGGTAGGCTTTGTGGGCTCCGATTTTACCTTTTGATGCAAGAGCCACGAGAAATCAAGTTTAAAACTGAATTAAATAAATTTATATACCTCAGGGCCTGAAATGAAATTCTGAAACTTTAATCCGCAATTCCCAACTAACCTATGAGTAAAATCAGAATCGGGATAAATTGTGATCTTGTACTACCTTCTTTGGGAGAATAATACAAATCACGAGATCCTGCCAATAAAATCCATAATAGTCACAAATAAATTTTTAAAATATTCTATATTTATTTATTCTCTACACCAACTCAACCTTTAGGTTAAATTGACGAGAGTTGAAAATAAATACAGAATAATAATATTTATCAATTAAAATAAATTCAAAACCCTTTAGGAGAACATTTGGTTATCTTAACTCATAAATATAACTACAAGTAAATAATAGTAATAAAAATTTATTTTCCATTAATTTAAATAATTATTAGCTTAATGTTAACAAGATTAATTTTAATTAATCTTAATTGACATAAGTAACCGAACTGAGATTGAACCCAATTGCAATTCAATTTGAAATTGTATTGAATTGCAACTTTGCATAAAAGCCCTTCCAAAATTTCAATTTATAAATAATTTCAAAAATTCAACAGATCGTTCAAAAATCACCATAAATCAAAATTTTAGGAGACCAAACTCGAATTTTTCTCCACCAATAAAATTGTGGATACCAATAGACTATTCAATATCAACTTTAGTGGAAGCCCAAGATAAAAACTCGATTTTCCTAAATTGGATTTCAAGAAATTCAATAGAAACTAATTATAACTCAATTTCTCACGGAGCAACCATCAAAAGGAGGCTCTGATACCAATTGCGAGCTCCGATTTTACCTTTTGATGCACGACCCATAAAAAAATTGAGTTTAAAACTAAATTAAATAAATTTGCATAACTCAGGGCCTGAAATAAAATTCTAAAACTTTTATCCACAATTCCCAGCTGATCTACCCTGAGTCCTTGCCACTCTTTGATGGGAAAGATTTGAAGAGGAGGAAAAATTTCAAAATAAAAAAACTTCCCTTCATGGGCCTAAGAATGATTAGAAAATAGAGAAAACCCATTCTCTATTTCTTAATTCTCGATTCTCTATTCAATTCGTGAATTGTAACCGGCTTATATTTGACTTTTTACAAATAGGCCCCCAAAGTTTATTATAATTACAAATCAAAATTTTATAATTATAAATAAGGCCAAATATTTACAAAAGGGTCTAAACATAAAATAATTCAAATAAATCAATTTTAAATCTTATTTTCAATCGAATTCAGTCCCATGAAATTTATCATGTTCTAACCAGGCAATCTCAAGGTGAGACCATATGCTGGGTATACTGTAAAACGTTCTGACCCATCACAGAACACCCAAATGAGTACACATATATAAAATTTGGCTCCATCTATGCTGCCATCCATTGTCATATAAATGTCAATTAGACAGTCAAATTTGAGCCACTTACTATATTTCCAAACTATCTGACCCGAATTACACAATCAAATTTATTTGAAAAATAAATCAATAAATAATCTATAAGGCCATTGGATTAGCAAGCTCAAGGCTTAATGGTTGGGATGTGGGCACAGCAAGGCTAACACTGCCTGGGTCAGTTTGGCAAGTAAATAGTTGGTGCCAATGAGCATCATGGCAATGAAGCGAGTTGGTAGACGTGGGTGAGGCCGTCAAAGTTCTAACCAATGGCATCCTAGGTGCTAGCATGAATGCAAGTTAGCTACGGAAATGCAAGATAGCTTCCTTGGATAGCCACGAGTGTTAGGCCACCTGCGTTGTGCCTTGGAGCTCAAAAGTGGGAATGCTGCTATGGTGCAACCACAATTAGGGTCAATGGGGCAGCAAAGACATGAGACAAGGTCGAAGCTCCCTCAAAGGAGGAAGAAAGGCATAAAGAAGAGAAAGAATAATTAGCAAGATCAAAAGGTAGAGTGATTGCCAGTTTCATCCTATTCTCGTTGCTTCTTCCTAGCTGACCTTTTTTTGCTATAGATTTATAATTTCTGATCTCCTTTTTTTGGATCTTATGCAGGCATATTTTATAGGGATCGAAGAGATTGAATTGGGTCAATTCTCAGCCTTTTTTCACATTTTGAATTATGATAATGTGGATGTGGAAAAAGTCTATTGGATTGCGATCCATCAAGATGATGTTTGTTATCAATGAAATTGTCCTCATTCATGATATCAATTTTACGAGGGGTTTATGTAAATTTTTTGAAAACAATCTGAACCAAATTTTGTAATTTTGAGAAATTCATGGAGCTTTTTGTCGAAATAACTTATTTGTAAAGTTTAAATTTTTAGGGCCCTTTTTACAAAATTTTTATTTAGAAAATAACAAAATTTGGACTTATTCGTAAGTAAACATCTTTGAGAGATTTATTTATAAATTTACAAGTATTAAATTTTTTGTTGAGTATTTATGGAGGGATTTTTTGTAAAAAATAAAAATTTTAGAGAATTATTTGTGAATATAAATTTTTGAAATGATTTATTTGTAAACCTATAGTTTATAAAGATTAATTTAGTCTTTAAAGGTTTTATTAGTAAATCTAATATTTTGTGAGAAGCAATTAGTAATTTAAAGGGTTTTACGGATCTTTTTTGCAAAAATTTTCATAACAGGGACCTATTTATAAGAAAAATCTGACCAGAGAATTTTTTGTGAGTATTTATTTAGTCCATGGACTTATTTGTAAAAATTTTATATTTTTCATTTTACCCCAGATTTTTGATAAAATATGAGCCTAATTTTGGTGCAAATATATGGTCCACTTAGTCCATTCATACTGAAATCAATTTGAGCCCAAATTTTATAGCAACTGAAGTTTGGATTGAGCTTAAATTTTTTTATCAAATTAGACCACAATTCAAGTTCAACTGATCTCTATATTTGACCATAATCTGGTGGTATCTAAGTTCTAATTTTGATCAAAATCTTGTTGAGTCTGATTTTCGCAAGAATCAATCAAACAAATTGTCTCTTCACATTGTCTTCTCGAGTTCTAGCAAGAGAAAAGGTGCAAATAATTTTCAGTTACTAGCCTTTGTGTCAACATTCTAAGAGTTGATTTTGTTCACTACATGAGAGTGAATTTAATTTATCATATAAGAGTGAACTTGATTTGCCACATGAAAGTGGGCTTAATTTGCAACATGAATATAAACTTAATTTACCATGTGAAGATAGACTTAATTTATCATGTGAAAGTGGACTTTGTTTGTCATATGAAAATGGACTTGATTGCCATGTGAAAATAAGCATGATATATCATGTGAAAGTGGATTTGATTTGTTATGTAAATGTGGGAATGATCACCACATAAAATAGACTTTTAATTTATTATGTAAAAGTAGACTTAATTTGTCATGTAGATGTGGACTTGATCACCATGTAAAATGGACTTAGATTATCATAAGCGATTTTGTGTTGTTGTTTTACCTTGAGAAGTATCAAGTGCATGCTTGACTGAATATTTTTTGAGAAAGCTAGATGCTCTGCCATAAACAAAACACATACACTTTGCCCCTTTTTCTTGTTGCCTCCAGAGGCTTATGCATAATTACTCTTCATGAAGCTGGTGTTAATCAGTGGCATAGGTCTTTCTTGATTGTCATTAATCAATTGGTAGGATCCTCTATCAAATACTCTCTTAATGATATAAAGACATTCTCAGTTAGGCTCATATTTGCCTTTTTCACTTCAATTTGGGATTACAAGTCTCCTCAATACCAACACTATCTCTCACTTTTGAAAAGATCTAAGATGAGTTATCTTGTTATAGACCCTAGATATTTGTACTTAATACATCTTCGAGTTTTGCTAAACTACAATCCTTATTCCATCCAATGAGTCTAGCTCATCTAGGCAAAGACAAACATTATCTTTTTTTATGATTTCTTCTTGCAAGGCAATCCTTAGAGAGACAATTTATACTTCCAATGGGAGGATTGTCTTAGTTCCAAATACTAGTGCATATAATGTTAATTGAGAAGAAGTTCAATAGGTGGTATGATAAGTCCATAGTGCCTCAGAAAGTTTTTGGTGTCAATCTCTTTTATTTTTGGCAATAACTTTCTTTAATATTTTAGAGAGGATTTTGTTGAATGTCCTAGTAAGCCATTTTTCCTTGCATCATAGATGGATAAATATATCAATTCTATTGTGTAATGATGTGTGCCTGACCTTGAAGTTTAAAAGATAGCCTATTATTAGAAATGATTCTTTGGGGAACACTGAATTGATATAGGATATGTTCTAGGAAGAAATAGATAACAGTATTGGCTTTTATCTCATTTGGTGGGATTACTTCTACTTAATGAGAGAAATAACTGGTAATTGCCAATATAAGGTTGTGACCTTTGGAAGAAGGTAGCTCAATTGGATTAATTATATTCATACCTTGTACCTCAAATGACCATGAGGATACTATTGGATATAGAGGGTTTGGATATTGATGAATGAAGTCACCGTAAATTTGACATAGATAATATTTTTGCATGGCTTTGGTGAAGTATCTTATCATTTCACCCAATAGTAGCCTATACACTTGATTTTCACCATCATTTTGGGGTTTGATTAATAGGCTTCACAAACCCTAGAGTGCATTTTGTACATAACATCTTTTGCCTCTTCTTTTGAATGGCAATGTAGAAATACTTGATCAAAAGACCTCCTATAAAAGGTGTCATTGATAAGTAGAAAGTGTCCAATCCTTTTCCTAAGTTACACTCATGCTGATTTATTTTTACGGAGTTCTCTATTTTTGAGGTAGTCAATGAATGGTATTATCTAATCCATTACCATCTTTATCACTTTAGATTTATTCATCTCGTGTTTGATATTAAAGGCTGAACTTATTATCTATTTGCTATGGACTGTGATTAGAATTTATCCTTGTTCAAGATTAACCAATGCCTTACCTAACTTGGCTAAGGAGTCAACTTTTGCATTAATAGACCGAGGTTTGTCCCATGAGTTCCATGGGATTTATCTCATTATTTCATGAGCTTTTTCATAGTATTTGAGTAGCTCAAATATATGAATTTTGAATTTGCTTTCCACTTGACTGATGACCAATTGTGAATCACCAAAGACGTATAGGCATCAGATTTCCATATTAAGAGCTATTTCTAGTCCTACAATTTGGTATTTTGCATTATTATTTGTCTATGGCTTTGAGATGGAATAGGTGTGTCATAAAATACTCCCATTTGGGGTGACAAATATGAGTCCAACATTGGGTAGGTTTAATTTATGGAAGCTTCAGCCAGATTCCTAGTTTGATGGATGATGTCCCATCAAAGTATAGCTTCCAATAGGGTTCTCCTTTCTCAACAAAAAGGATTTCTTTATTGGGAAGTTTGCAACTTAGTAGAGAATCATCTAGTACCGGATAAGCTACAAGAATGTCAATAGGGGCTTGTCCTCTAACTATCTTTTAGGGATTGAATTTGATGTCATACTTTATGAGAACTAGGGCCCATTTTACTAGCCTCCCAATGAGTATAGGTTTGATCATTAAGTATTTTATGGGATTGACCCTTGATATTAAAATAATATGATGAGAGAGTAAATAATGTTTGAGCTTCTTAATTACAAATATGAATGTCAGACATTGCTTTCGAATGGGAAAGTAATTATTCTCTACCCCCCACTAGCATTCTACTCAAACAATAGAGTGTATTTTCTTTGCCTTCTTCATTATTTTGGATGAGAAGTGACCCCAAGGATCCTTCCATTGTAGCCATGTAGATGATTAAGAGATACTACTTTGTCTCTTCAAAGACTTCCTAGCATTCTTGATTCCAAATGAATGGAGTATCCCTTTTCATCAATTTGAAAAAGGGCTTACATTTTCAAAAGAGGTTCGAGACGAATCTCCATATATATATGAGTCAGCCTTGGAGTGACCTCAACTATTTTAAGTTGTTAAGTGAAAGCATATTCAAGATAGCATTGGTTTTAGATGGATCAATTTCAATCCCTCGGTAACTGACAACAAAGTCAAGAAATTTTTTTGATGATCCCCTAAAGGCACATTCATAGGGTTCACCTTTAGATTATATTTTCTAAGGTAGTAAAAAATGTCTCTACTTATCCATAGCTTTAGTTTTGACCATCACATCATCCACATAGCATTCTACTAGCTAATGTATAAGGTTATTGACAATTCGGATCATAGCCCTTTGTTAAGTGGTGCTCACATTTTTAATCCTAAAGGGCATCACCTTTTAGTAGTAGATGCCAATTGGAACTAAAAGGGTTGTATATTTTTTATCATCAGGATCCATCTTGGTTTTGTTGTATCCCGAAAAATCATCCATAAAGGAGAATAGCTCAAAATTGGCTATACTGTCAATCATGATTTCTATAATTGTTAATGAAAAATTATCTTCCAAGCATACTTTATTTAAGTCCCTATTGTCCACACAAATACAAATTTGGCTATTCTTCTTCTTAACTAGCACAATGTTTTCTACTCAATCTAGGTATTTCTCTTTTCTAACACCATATGAAGGTCGTAGGTGGCTGTAGTGTTAGTGAAAATTTGCCATCAAACATAGAGCCATGGGTGACTATGATGAAGATTCGTCGGCACAAAGTCACGGATGGCTATGGTGTTGATGAGCAAAAGAGTGGCCTGTGATTAGGTTTCGATGCCTAATTCTTTCAAATTCAGCCATTCAAACTCGAGTTACTAAGAACATGTGGTTGTTGATAGAGAATGAGGCCACTAGTAGCTGCATGCTTGAGGAAGAGGGGGCAGCAGCAAAAACAAGTGCGAGAAACAAAGACCTCACAAGGGACAAAGAGAAGAGAGATAATGAAAGGAAAGGTGAAGAAGGGATGAAATCCTACATCTTTTTGATTCCTTGTTTATGCCTCTTGCTTCCTCTTAGATGATGAGATTTTTCTCAAAACTTCTTCTTCAATTTGTGTAGAATTTGCCCAAGAATCTTCTATGAGTTGTTCTCAAATATGTGTGCCCTAGCCCCTTTTTATAGGGCTTTGAGAGAATATACAATTTTAGTTATTGGGATTTGATTGGGAGATTTGATGAGTATTTTCTTGTCATAAACCCCCATATTTAAATCTCATATTGATATTTTCTGAAATTATGCCTTCCATGTCAAAAAATCGGATTGATTTTGATGGATTTTTGAGAAGAATTTCATTTTCATTTCTACAAATTCACAATTGAGTCGGACATTTAGCTGGGAACTAGATGCCTAACTACAACTAAGGTTTTGCACAATTGGACTATACTGAAAGTCCAACTACAAGTTAGGGTCTACACAATCAAATGAACCAGATGACCAATTGAGAATTGAATGTTCAGTTGTGACTCAGTTCAATTTTTGGGTCTAACTTTTTAGCCCTTTTCTATTTTAGGTTGGTCTAAATCACCCTACATAAAGTTCAAAGCTCAACTCTAACTCAAAGTTAAGGTCAGATTGTAAAAACTACTTAAATACTTTCAAAACAACTCCCAGTAGGAAGAGGGAATGGTTTGAGAGGCAGACATGGCCCAAGCCTTAGGCCAAAGGGGAGAAAACCAAGGTAGTGGCATAGTTCTACTCTAGTGACAAGTTTTGGGTCCTCTTGGAGCAAGCTCGAGAAGATGGAATTACCAAAGGATGGTCACTTTCAACCGAGTCCAAGTCCATCTCATTTTTGTAGGGGTATGCTTACTGTAGAGGCAAGATGCTTTACTGCCTGAGTAGCTAGATGGTCAAAGCTAGATAGCTCTTTGCCAAGAATGTGGAGGAGAGTACCATCCAATGTGAGCTAGATATTTTCCACATCTTGGTGAGTGGGGCTAGTTTGAGACCCCTTCAACCCAACTGCGACTCCTCTGCCCTTGCCTCCCTTGAATGCCTTTGCCTCCACCTTTGCTTCTAGTGTTGCCCTATCCTATTTTGTCTCCACCTATTTTCTTAATGATTCTACACCTCCCAACTTTCCCATTTAGGGCTACTATGTAGGGGAGAGCTCTCATGCCACTAAAAATCAAGTTACAAAGAACAATCCTCTACAACCTTGAAGGTCCCCCTAAGGTACTTACCACATTATGAGAGTTTGGCTCCCTTTTCCTATACTTATCATTAATAAATGAATGAATTAATTTATTTACCTCTTGACTCTCACTTTTGCCAAATGTGAGGGGTTAGTAGCGCTTGTCCTCAAGGAGATAGGGGCCATGATTATCACCATGCTACTGCTTTCCTCTTTTAACTTGCACTCGCTATGCTCTAGATAGATTGTGTCATGTTCCACCTACATTAATTGTCATGGTAGGAATGCATGCTTTGATGTCAATCACAAGGCAAGTAGGGCTTGATCTCAATTGTCAGTCAATAATTGCTATAGCAAGGATGCATGTTCTCAATGCTGACCATGAGGTAGGCTAGTTTGGATCTCAACCATTGGTTCCCTTAGAAGAAAGCATCTTCTCTATGCCTTGTTGCTTTCAAAATCAAATTGAAACTTGCCGCTTCTTCTTCCATCTTCCTTGCTTGTGGATTACTACTCTCTACATCTTCTACAAGTCTTTCTCTTTGCACCATCTTTAGAATGCAAGTAAGTCTTCTTCTTCAACTCTATGTTTTGCTTTTGATACTTCCATGATAATCTATTTTTTCTTTTAGGGTTTTCCACATATAGGGCTTACATGATATATTCCTCCTTCTATTCTCCTTTCTTTGTTTGAAGTTGAGCTCAAGCTTCCCTTAGTAGAGTTGGGTCTATAGTTTTTCTTATTATGATGCTCACCTCCCCATTGCTTAGTTCATTGGACTTTGCCTTGGGTGTGAGTTCAAGCTCATCCTCATCAAGCTTTGATGAGGGGAGTTTCTCTATACCCTTGGTCATGGTTCAGGGTCAAGATCTAGAGGGTAGCCAAGATGAATAGTCTTCCATCTTGTAATGAGAGTTTGAACCTTCCTAGTTGTGGCCCCCTATGTGTCACCCTTCCTCTCATGTTCTCATCTAACTAACTTAGCAAACAAGGTCTGAGATGCAAATTAGTTGCCTCACCTTTGAGTTCAGCTTCCCAAACCACCCAAGATAGCTAGCTTCCTTAAGAACCTGAGTATAATGGAGGCTCCGTAGGGCTTAGTTGGCCATTCATCAGATGTGAGTGCCCAGAGGAGGATAGAATCTATATGTACTAATGATTCTCTCATCTTGTGTTTGTTTTTTTTTCCCCTTTTCTAGCTGAGAACTTGTCTCCTTTCAAGCGAACTGGATGAGGATTTAGGAGGCCCTCCTGATGATATTTTAGACTCAGATGGTGAGGAATATCTAAACTTTGCCAAGTCTTGCATTGTATATGTACTAATTCTAGGCTTCTCTTATAGACGTGGTTCTTGGATCATGCTTCAGCCAAGGGATGCTTGCATTCATGGATATCCATCTACCATCACCATCATTTGGTGATGATTCACTATCTTCCTTTCTTATCTTGAGAATTTTATTCACAATCCCTTTCACTGATACAACACTTGCTTGTTCACATGATAATGGAGAAGCATGAGTAGGTGATTGTTGAGTTGCTACGGTTGTCGAGAGGTGCCACTAAACTTTATGTATTATAAGCTTATTATTATCCTAGGATCTACCTTATTTAGGAACATCCTTATTGCTTTGCAGAGTTTCTATGGGAACCTTTTGCTCTTATTTGTGTCAGAGTTTGTTTGCAACCTTGAATCCTTTGTATTCCAATTCCTAGGTGGCCCTAGATATAGTGGAATTGGATTTGCCTCTTTTTTAGATAAAAGTGAGTTAGCTTGCCTTGTTGAATGGATTTGATTTGAATTGCTAGTGGAAGTGGACCTAATTTTGCTATGGGAGATTGAACTTGAGTTGCCACATAGATGTGGACTTAGCTTGCCATTTAGAAGTGGACTTGAGTTGCCACTAGAAGATGGGCTTGATTTTGACACTCGAATGCAGAATTGGTCATCCCAAAAAATGGATGGGGTTGTGTCCATGTTTTGCCCTGAGAAACATGGAGTGCATGTTTGACCAGACATTCTTTTTGAGAAAGTCAAATGTTCCATCATAGATAAAACATAAATAATTTTATTTTATTGTTGTTGCTCCTAGAGGCTTTAAGCATAATATCTATTCAAGAATTAGGTGTTGATAGGTAGCATAGGCTTTTTCTTTTTGTCATCAATTAGTTGGTAGGATCCCCCTTCAAATATCCTTTCGACGATATATGGGCCTTCCCAATTAGGTTCAAATTTGCCTTTGTTACTTCGATGTGAGAGTATGGGTCTTCTTAAGACCAAGACCATTTCTTCCTTTTGGAAGAATCTGAGCTAGGCCATCTTGTTATAAGCCCTAGACATTTATGCTTGGTACATCTCTAAATTTTGCTGAGTTTTGAGGATTGTTTCATCCAAGGAGTCTAGCTCATCTAGGCAAAGATGAATATTATCTTCTTTTACAATTTTCTCTTACAAAGAAATTCTTACAGAGGAAATTTGTACTTCCAATGGCAAGATTGCCCTAGTCTCAAACACTAATGCATAATGGTGTTGATTGGGTAGGGGTTCAATATGCAGTATGATAAGCTCACAATGCCTCCAAAAGGTTTTGGTGCCAGTCTCTCTTATTTCTAGCAATGACTTTCTTTAGTATTTTGGAGAGAGTCTTGTTGAATGCCTTAGCAAGGTCTTTTGCCCTTGCATTGTAAATAGATGAATATCTCCAGTCTATCTTGTGATGATATGCAAATTATCATACCTTGAAGCATTTAAAGGATGACCCATTGTCAGAAATAATCCTTTGGAGAACACCAAATCAGCATCAAATATTTTTTCAAAAGAAGTGGATGATGGCATCTACTTTTACTTCTTTCAATGGGATTACCTTTGTCCACTGAAAAAAAAAGCAATTATTGCTAATATCAAATAGTGACTTCTAGAAGAAGATGGCTTGATTGGACTGATTATGTTTGTACCCCATACCTCAAATAGCAAGGAGAATACTATTGGATGTAAAGTATTTACATGTTGATGAATGAAGTCACCATAAATTTGGCATAGGTGATATTTTCTTGCATACTCGATACAATCTCTCACCATCATGGGCTAATAGTAGCCCATATGCTTGACTTTTATCATCATTTTCGAGCCTAACTAATGAGATATGTAGACCCGTGAGTGTACTTCATATATGACTTCTTTTGCTTTTTCATCTGAAAGATATCATAAAGGTAGTTGATCAAAATACCCCCTATAAAGGGTATCATTGATTAGCAGAAAGCTTGTGGCCTTTTTTCTAAGTTGCATGCGTGTTGATTTATTCTCTAAGAATTCTCCATTTTTGAGTTAGTCGGTGAATGGTATCCTCTAATCTGTTGCTTCTTCTATCACCTTAGAATCAGCTTTCTCATGCTTGCTTGATGCTGAAGATCGAGCTTATCACTTGTCTACTATAGATTGTAATTAGAATTTTTTTTCTTGGTTAGGGTTAACCAGTGCCTTGGCTAACTTAGCTAAGGAATTAGCTTCTGTATTGATGGATTGGGGAACTTTAACTATTTGAATTTGTGGGATTTGCCCCCCTTGAGTTCTTGAGCCTTTTCATGGTATTTCAGTAGCATAAATTTGTGAATTTTATATTCATCTCTCACTTGATTGATGATCAATTACTAGTCACCGAAAATATGTAGGCGTTATATCCCCATGTTGAGGGCTATTTCTAGTCTTATAATTAGGGCCTCATATTTAGTCTCATTATTTGTATATGACTTTGAAAGGGAATAGGAATATCACAAAACACCCTCATTTGGAGTGACAAATATGAGTCCAACACTTGCTTTAATTTGTAAAAGTTTAGGCCTGATTCCTAGCCTAATGGATGATGGCCCATCAAAGTATAGCTTTCAGTAGAGTTCCCCTTCATCAATAAGAAAATTTTCTTCATTGGGGAGTTCACAACTCATTGGATGGTCATTTGGCACCAGGTGAGCTATCAGAAAATCATTAAGAGCTAGCCCTTTAACTACCTTTTGGGGAGTGAACTTGATATTATACTCTATAAGGATTAAGGTCCATTTTGCTAGCCTTCCAGTGAGTATGGTTCTAGTCATCAAGTATGTTATCATATCAACCCTTGATATAAAAGTGACCGGATGAAAGAGAAAATAATGTTTGAGCTTCTTGACTACAAATATAAGTGCCAAACAATGCTTTTCAATGGGAGGATAGTTATTCTCTACTCTCACAAGCATCCTACTTAAATACTAGAGTATGTTTTGTTTTCCCTTTTCATTATTCTGGGTGAGAAGTACTCCCAGGGAACCCTCCATTGTGGCCTTATAAAGAATTAAAGGTCTACCTAGCACAAGTGCTACCAAGACTGGTGACTTCAAGAGATATTACTTAATCTCTTCAAAACCTCATTAACATTCTTAATACCAAATGAATGGGGCATCCTTCTTCATCAATTTGGAGAAGGGCTTACATTTTCTAGAGAGGTTCAAAATGAATCTCCTTATATATGTGAGTCAGCCTTGGAATGGCCTCAACTATTTCAAGTTGTTGGGTTGTGGCATATCCAAGATGGCATTACTTTTAGATGGATTAATTTCAAGTCCTTGGTGTTTGATAATGAATCTGAGGAACTTCCTTGATGATATCCCAAAGGCACATTTCATAGGGTTTATATTTAAGTTATCTTTCCTAAGGCAGTCAAATACCATTCTTAGGTCGTGGATATACTTGTCTTTGGTCCTAGTTTTGACTACCAAATTATCAACATAGTATTCTACTAGTCGGTGTATAAGGTCATAAAAAATTTAGATCATTGCCTTTTGATAAGGTGCCCACATTCTTAAGCCCGAAGGACATCACCTTATAGTGGTAAATACTTATTGGTGTTTGGAAAGCTATATGCTTTTCATCATCAGGATCCATCTTGATTTAGTTATACCCTAAGAAACCATCCACAAATAAAAATAGTTCTAAATTGGCCATGTTATCAATCATGATTTTTATTATTAGTAATGTAAATTCATGTTTTGGACACACTTTGTTTATGTCCTTGTAGTCTACACAAATGTGAATTTGGCTATTTTTCTTCTTGATTGGCACAATACTTGCTACCCAATATGGGTATTTCTCTTTCTTGATTAACCCTAGTTCAATCAATTTCTTCATTTCTTCTATCACCTTTTGTTCTAGGTTGAGTTTCATCTTCCTAGGTGCTTGTTTGATAGGTGAAAGTTTAGGATTAATAGCCAGCTTATGGATTGCAATCATAGGATCTATTCTAGGAATTTCCCTATAAGTCCATGCAAAGTAGTCAACGTATTCTTTAAGCATTGATTTGAGTTGGGTTTGGCTTCCCTTTGAGAGTTGTGTGCTAATAAACATTGGCCTGGGATCTTCCTCTAAGCCAAGGTTGATTTCCATTAGTTCATCGATTTTGGCTTGCCCCCCATCTTCAATTTTGGTGGAGCTTCTTGGTTTGAGGATCATGACTTCACCTGGTAGTTTCTCATATTGAGCGGGACTTGGCAAAAGTTCCTCTTTTGGTTTTGATGCATTTCAACTACATCATGCCGCCTTTCTTTAGGCTTTGATGAAGCTTTGTTGAGAACTGTCCATACCATGTCTTAGTAGAATAAAGAACAAAGTAGAAAGTTACTATTTTCATGGGACTTGTCTTTTAGAATGCTTCATTGGTACATTGGAGTAGGACACTTTGTAGTAATCAATT
Source organism: Trichopus zeylanicus subsp. travancoricus (assembly GCA_005019695.1). Taxonomy (NCBI): domain Eukaryota; kingdom Viridiplantae; phylum Streptophyta; class Magnoliopsida; order Dioscoreales; family Dioscoreaceae; genus Trichopus; species Trichopus zeylanicus. The sequence goes on from RXID01015130.1 coordinate 204,923, forward strand.
AGATTAGCAAGCTAATATACTGATCAATGCTTGTTGAACTATAATACCGCATGCTGACAGTTCATCTTCTAGAATGTCATATTAGTGCATGGTATTCAAGACAAGTAACCTTATGAAGTGATGTTCTCTCTCTCAATTTTTACTTGATTGTGATGCTAGGGAAATCATTTTAGTAGACAAGTTATCTATCCTTTCATCTTTGATTAAGACCTCCTACTTGATTTAGCTTATTGAAGCTTAAGAATGATTTTACCTCAGGATGTGATAGGTCACCGATAGACCTTTCCTTACACCTTTTCCCAAGTGTAATGTCTTTTTTTGGGTAATGTGTTTTTTTTGGTGACTTCATTACTTTTACCATGTTTCTATTAGTTAGTTACTTCTTTGACTTGACTTTGATCTAAAATGCCTCTTAACCTCAATTTTCAAGGTTTACACACCCATGAATGCTATCTAATACTTATTCTTTGGGTGGTATTTCTTAGTTAATAATATATCGAGATGAGGTTGGGTTAATCCTCCTAGTTTCAGCATGTAATCCAATTTTCTTCCTCTTTTCAATTTTTTTCCTTTTTTTGCTTCCTTTTTTTGACTTAGCAATATCATTTTTTTTATTGAAGATCTAAGGTTTGCAGGCTCACAGATACCAATCGGTTCTTACTCTTTAAGTCTATCTCTCTTAGTTTGGTTTTGCATATGAGATTTGTCCAGTTAGGACTTTATTTCCCATTGTTCATTTGGGGAGTGATCTTTTGCTTCTAGCAAGAGATTCCCAAGAGAACCATCTTTTAATCATTGCACTTTTATGTTTCAAACAACGTTTCCAATAGGCTTCTAGTTACCTGTAGATTGATCACCATATTTTCAAGCTTGTATTCCTAAAGTTAAGATAAGGTGTTAGTAGACAGGGGAGGTGCAGGGATTCTAATTCCATCATATTTCATCATTGACTATCCTTGCCTTCAAATATTATCCTTATATTTCTTAGAGACTTTATCTCTAAGGTAGAAGATTTTTTACCTGAATACTAAGAGAATTTTTTATTTTATGTCTCTTAAAAGAATTTTATTTTATTTTTATGTGTTCAAAGCCCATGCAACTATTTTACTCTTTCATTTCATAGATTTAGCTCGAGCATCCTTTCCCTTGGATTTAGTTACTTGTCCATTAATCATTCTAGTACAAGAAGATGGTTTGCCCCTTTCTTAGCTAAATAAGATTAAACACTTCTTCATTTATTGTTCTCCTTTAGCCCTTATAGCATTGGAGGTGAGAATTGTAGAATCTAGCTTTAGGTTTGATTTGGCATCCTGAAATTGATTGAATGGTCTACTGATCCTTTCTATAGCAAATTGTAAGCGATCAAAAACTGACTTTTTCCTATTGCTTATTTTTTGAAAGACTAATGTCATAGTTTGTACCAATGGGCCCTCTATTTTGCCATTGAGGTTTGGTATAATGAAATTTGACCTTTGTTCCCTATATAGACTTGGTCATTGTCCCCTTGGATTTGAGGTCTTTGCCCCTTGGCTAGACTTCATCTTTTGCCTTGTCGGTGGACTTGGTCTTTACCAATTAGATGGAAAGTCTTTGCCCCTTGGGTATGAGGTGAGAGGTTAATCCATATTAGCTAAGTAGAGCAGTAATTGGATCAGTGATAGTTGTAGCATCATTAGCAATGTTAGGGGCAATGATGTTATTGGTGAAAGCAGAAGCACCATGCATGCATCGAATGGAGTTGGACACATCTTGATAGTTGATATGGACTCAAGTTGCCCCTGTGTTAATCATTGGTTGATGAAGTATATCATAGACCCATCACCTAGGATGATGGTGCAAACTGGGGGAGGATGGTCACTTAATGATCCCATTTTTCCTTTCTTATAATTCAAAATTAATCATTATCTTTTAGCTTTCTTTCTTTTGATATGTGTCTATATTAGCTAGGTTTATCTACTTAGAGGAGAAGTCATGTCCTATTGGGCATACCAAAATTTGTGGGATCAAAATCAGCGGCCAAGGATTGACCTCTGGGAGCAATCTTGAAATAATAAATGAAATTTGTGTGTTGGTTTGAGTGCATATCAAGTATTGTGAGAACATGACTTCCAACAAGAACAAGCCTCTATTATTAATCATGCTGATAATTGTCAAAAACCTCCTAAAGTGAAAAACCTAACTAATAAAATAGAGACATAAAAGAAAAAAAAAGAATGCATCATTTGATTAATTTTGAAAAAAAGTACATGGCTTAAGTAAAGGCATACCCTCACTTTACAATGAAATAGATTTAAATTTGTAATTATGAAATAATATAAAATGAGAAAAAGAAGTGGAAAAGGCTTGATCTCCTTGTTGCCCCACTCCTATGTACTGGATTACATGGAGTCTGAGTAGAACAGATGCTTAGATTAACTCTTGGTGGCTGCTAATAACTTGACTTGATTTTAGGGTATGGCTGATTGTCTTGATTTATATCAGTGGGCCCGATTAAGATACAAAGCATCACTCCATGGGACATAAGAGAGTATGGAAATAACCAAAGGAGTGGGAAAAGCTTTGAAGTGTGGCCGACATCCATAAGCATATTGACAATTAACTTCTTTCAATAGCATTACCAATGGCTTGTTGGATTTAGCTTTGAGTGTGTTGATAATTAACTTTTTTTTAATAGTGTTACCAATGGCTTGTTGGGTTTAGCTTGAAGGGTATATCGTCAATAGCTTTGGGGTAGGCTAGCTTTAAAGGGAGCATCACCAACGGCTTTGGAGTTGGCTAGCCTTGAAGGGGATATCACTAATGGCTTTTGGGATGGCCAGCCTTGAGCAAAGCATTATCAATAGCTTCTAAGGTTGACTAGCTTTGAAAGGAGTATCATCAATGGCTTCTAAGGTTGACTAGCCTTGAAGGAAGTATCACCAATGGCTTTGAGGTTGGCTAGCCTTGAAGGGAGTATCATCAATGGGTTCTTGGCTTGACTAGCTTTGACAGGAGCATCACCAATGGCTTTGGGGTTGGCTAGCCTTGAAGGGAGCATCATCAGTGACTTTTGGGGTTGACTAGATTTGAATGGAGCATCACCAATGTCATTGGGGCTGGCTAGCCTTGAGGGAGCATCAAGGGTTGACTAGCTTTGAAGGGAGCATCACCAATGGCTTTGGAGTTAGCTAGCCTTGAAGGGAGCATCATCAATGGCTTCTAGGATTGACTAATTTTGAAGGGAGCATCACTAATGGCACTGTGGGGTTGGCTAGCCTTGAAGGGAGTGTCATCAATGGTTTCTGGGGTTGACTAGCTTTGAAGGGAGCATCACTAACGACTTTGGGGTGGGATAGCCATGAAGGAGACATTATCAATGACTTCTGGGGTTGACTAGCTTTGAAGGGAGTATCACCAATGGCTTTGAGATTGGCTAGCCTTGAAGAGATTGTCTCACCAACAGCTTTGGAGTTGGCTAGCCTTGAAGGGAGTATCACCAATGGCTTTGGAGTTGGCTAGCCTTGAAGGGGACATCATCAACAACTTTTGGAGTTGACTAGCTTCTAAGGGAACATCACCAACTACTTTGGGGTTGGCTAGTCAATAGCTTTGGGATTGGCTAGGCTTGAACGGAGCATCACCAACAGCTTTTGGGTTAGCTAGCCTTGAAGGAATGATTAGCAGCTATAGCTTATACTAATCATCTTTGATTTGATATCGACAAATTTTCTTAGCTTGTCATCAAGTCAATTTGCGGTATCATTAATGGCTTTGAGCTCGTTGTCAACTAACCTTAATTGACCTTGGATCCTAACATGGTTGGGTTCGTATTGTATCCTTGGTGGATCTTGTATCCAACCTCAATTGGGTTCATGATAGGTCTTTAATACATATTGGATTCGACCCTTAATGGCTTCTTGATGAATTCTTAATGGATGTTGGATCCAAACCCTTGATGGGTTTTTAATGGATCCTTAAGATGTTGAATCAACTCTTAATGGGTCCTTAATAGATCCAGGCTCAAGCAATTAATGAGTTTAGATTCGAACATTACTGAATTTGGGATCATGTTCAAGATGGCTTGGTTCAACTTGGTTCTGGTTCAAATTTGACTTAATTCTGGTTTAGGTTTGACCTGATTTCTAGTTCAGGTTTGGGCCTGGTTCTAGTTCAGATTTGACTTGACTTCTGGTATAGTTCAGATTTGACCTAATTTTTGATTTAGGCTTGACCTAATTTTTGGTTTAGGTTTGATCTAATTTCTGGTTTTGGTTTGATCTAATTTTGGGTTTAGGCTTTACCTATTTTTGGATCAGATTTGAGTTCAACTTGACCTAAGTTAGGTTTGGTTTGAACTTAGTTTAACCTGATTGATTTAGTTCAAACTTGGTTTGAACTTGAACTTGAGTTTGATTTGACCTGATTAAGGTTCAATTCAAACTTGGCTTGACCTAGTTAAGACTTGGTTTGAAGTTGGCTTTACCCAATTTGGTTTTGGTTTAGGTTCAATTTGAATTCATTTTAATTTGATTCAAGTGTGGCTTGACTCAATTAGAGTTCAGCTTGAATTTGTCTTGATTTAGTCCGAATGGTGTTTGATTCGCTTTGGAGTTCAATTTGAGCTTGTTATGGCTTAATTTGAATGTTATTTGACTCAATTGGTTTTGAATTTGAATTTCTTGTAGCTTGACTCAATTCAAGTTTAATTTGGATTTGTTTGGAATTACTTCAAATGGTGTTTAATCTGAATTTATTTTGATTTTAGGTTGCCTTGATTTGATCTTGAATTTGTCTTGGTTCTGGTTGGTTGAGACTTAACCCAATTTGGATTGAATCTAAATGTAGGTCTTCAATTTTTTGATTGAAAGGGATGACCAATTGGGGTACCGATTGACTGGCAGTGCATGTGCCATTCCAAATTTATCAAAATCACACAATCAATTTTGATGCCAATCGTCTAATAGATTAGGTGTCTTTTCTTGATCTATTGGAACCAGTCGATCGGTAGAGCCTTTTTCTGCTTGTCTGTACTAGTTTTGATCATTTGATTGGGGCCCATTTCATCATTTTTTTGAGTCAATTTATTTTTATTTATTTGTCTTAGCCCAATTAGCTTTTAGTTTAATATGATTGAGTCATTTTAATTCAATTGATTTATATTTATTAATTTGCTTTGGTTTGAGAGCCTCTAATCTATCATGATGACATTGGGGTATGCTCGCAGGCTAGCCTTGAGTTGTATTGACTTTTAGGTGAGTCCGTAGGTTAGCCTTTAATCTGAATAGACATTTAGGCAAACTTGCATACTGGGCTTTAGTCTAAACAGATGTCAGACGAGTCCGCAGGCTGGCCATTGGTATGAATAGATGTCAGACGAGCCCACAGATTGGCCTTTAGTCTGAATATATGTTAAATAAGACTGCAACCTGGCCTTTAGTTGAGTAGACATTAGATGAGGCTATATGTTGGCTTTTGATGCCAATAGATGTTAGATGAGCCCAAAGGTTGGCTTTTAGTCTGAATAAACATTAGGCGAGCTCATAGGCTGGCCATTAGTATCAATAGGCATTAGACGAGTTTGTAGGCTAGTCTTTAGTCCAAATAGGCTTTTGGGTGAGCATGTAGGCTAGCCCTTGGTCAAATTAAATTTTGAACAAGCTTGCAGGTTGGTTCTAAGTCAGAATGGTTTTCAGGTGAGCTCGGAAGATGGTCCTAGGCTAGTTGACCTTTCGGCAAGCCTGCAAGCTGGCTCTTAAGTCAATTATGAAGGTCACATTCAATAGGATGAGAATATATTTTAGTTATTATTGTATTATTATTTGATTATCAGTTTGTGTGGGTTCTCTCTCTTCTTTATCTTTTCCTCTTCTTCTCTTTAGGGACTTTCATCCCAAGCCTCAAGGTTTGAGATTCTCAAGTTGGTGAAGATGATGCCATGACAAAGACTAGGCCGTGGATGGTAATGCAACGAGGGAGCAACAAGAGCATAGGGAGGGCTGCAGGTGGTTGTAGTGGTGAGGGAGTAGTAGGAGCATAGGAGAGCCATCGGTGGCTATGGTGGCGAGGGAGTAGTAGGAGCACAAAAGGTAGTGGGGACCTTGCAAGGAGTTAAAGAAAAGGAAGGTAGAGGATAAATAAAGAGAAAAGATAGAGAAGATATGGGAACCTTACTTCTCCTCCTTGATGATATCTTTCTCCTTAATTTGTGTCGACTTTCGTACTCCTTTTCATGCTAATTCATGCCAATAATCCTCCAATAAATTGTCAAAAATTCATGTCCCTCTATGTTGGTCTTTGCATGTTTTTATAATGTTGGGAGGATCTTCAAATTGAATCACTGATTGATTCAAATTTGAGATTTGATGGATATGTTCTTGCCATTATTTCTCAGATTTGGATCTTTAATCAATATATTCTGAGATTGCAATTCCTTGATTGAAAATCATGTCAATTCTTGATAAATTTGGAGATGATTTTGTTTGTTATTTTGTAGATCTTGACCCAAACCAGACAACTAATTGAAGAATTAGTTGATAGACAAAGAACACGTAGGTCCTAGCTTATTAGAACTAGTCAACTAATAGTGCATTGCCAATCTTGGCTCATGGGAACCGATTGACCACTATGGCCCGATTCAATATTTGAGCCTAAAATTTTAGCTCATATTTATTTCAAATTGGACCCCCATCATGAATTAGACTCAAACTCTAAGCTCTAATTCTTGTCAAACTTGAAGCCGGAGTTGGGTTCAATGTCAATTATGAAGTAAAAAATGATTATAAGCTAATTGCTAATTATTCTCTTAAGTCAAAGACCAAAAGAAGTTAACCAACAACATGCATAAACCCATTGGTAACACTTCAAGATCAACCAATCCAAGCATAAAGCTGTTGATGATCTTCAAACTTAATCAATAAAAAGTCAAAAGATAATTAATTATCAAATCAAGAATGATTAGTATAAGCTAGAGCCACTAATTACTCTCTCAAATCGAATCAAAATAAGGCATACTTGTAGTTGCTCAGTCAGTTAGCCAAAATTTTTTAACAATACCTAATATGTTATAGTCCCGAAAATTATAGTTTACTCCCCTAATTTCATAGTAATTTGAATCTTTAGATTAAAAAATTAGCCAATATACAAACACATCATAATTTACTTTAATAAAAAATTCTAACCAACAAATGAACTTTTAAGAATTATCACATATTTATATATTGTGAAAACACTATAGCATAATTTTTAACAAAAATTTTACCAAAGCTTTCCAAGATATGGGATTTGGTGGTTTTTAGAAAAATTTGAAAAAATGGGTAATGTGATTTATAAGATTTAGTAGTTTTAGAAAATTTTGAAAAATGGGTAATGTGATTTTCTGAAAAATCATGTCATCTAATAAATTTCTACAGTATTGAGTTGATTGGTTTCATATTATTTTGAAATTAAAGTAATTCAGCACAAGAACTTTGCTCAATTGTTTCACCTATATATTCATTTTCCAATAAAGAAATTATATTCCATATTTTGTGAAAATGGAATTGGTCGACATCCGCAAAAAAATCAAGATTTTAGTTATAATATGCAAAAATAATGCGCATTATTATACTATTGAAATTCTTTTGTAAATTTTTAAAAGATTCAATTTCATGATGGAACTTCTTTCTTTTCAAGTAATTCAACTAATATTGCCAGTTGTTTGTTAAAAATTTGAAGCATCTCATAAGCAATATTGGTTAATTAATGTCACTGTTAATGACATTCAAGTGAAGTTTAATAATGACTATTATTGTATCAATAATAACTCCAAAATTTGTATTGTCAATTTTAATTCGTTTATAAATTGGGAGTTATGCTGACAGTTATTCCTTTTATATACCGATCATCAAATCCTCCTTCAATAAAAAGAAAACATAGAGAAAAAGAATCAAGATTAGTTATGATGAAATACATTCTTGGTCTTATTTTTCTTTACTTAATGACTAGTTTTTCACTCGCCCAATCATTCAACATCACCCCTATATGACCGGATGATATTGAGTATCTTCATTACTTCATCACCCCTGAATTTTTAGTGGATCATCACTATTCAAAATTTAATTACCCTCCAAATGGGTTTTCTCAAACAAAAGTTTCGATTCTTAAGCATGCATATAACTCAACCTATGAGAATGAGAAATTTGGTCAAATTGCTAGCGGCCCATCTCAGGAAGATAGAAAAATTATTTAACACTATTACAATATCAATAGATTGCCATTGTTAATACTGATTGTAATAAATTACACCAAAAAGTTAGTTGGTAGGAAAAATATAAACTATCGGTATCAAATAAAAATTATGAGTGTGATAACTTTATTTTTCCATCTCATTGTTCCTATGGACTAGTGGTATAAATAAATTTTTCTTGCTTTTATTTTCAAGGATAGAATTTCAGCATGTAAAATTACTAAGAAATTTACAACCAATTTTATAATCATTTTTTTGTTTATGATTAAATTAGAAAAGTGAGGATTGATTATCTAGGTAACTAAATATCTACAAATGATTTTTTTTTTCATGCTAATTGAATCATTATCAAACTAAAAGTGATATTATTTCAATATTATTGACTCAATATGCTATAAATTGACTAATTATAAATGAATCTGATGGCTCTGAGTTGGAAATTAAAATTTATGATTTTTGAATCATAATGTTTCTATTGCGCTTTTTTTGTTTTTAATTCTATCAATAGGGCACAAAATTTTGGATCCACTATGTACCTTAAAATAGGATAACCTTGAAAAATGAGGATTAGTTTGAACTCATATTATGAAATACACCCCACTATTTGAATATAAATACATAATTGGTTTACTAAAGGAAAAAATTAGATCAAAAGAGTTAAAGATAACCATACAAATACATTGGAGTTATACGGTAATGTGACCATTTCATAAAAATAGTCTTATAACCTTTCATAATTAGTCTGTTTTTCAAAGTTCTGAAGTATAAAACTAATAAATTTATTAGTGAATCAAAAAATATTATTTTAAAATTTATTCAAATTCTAGCAAAATAATAGCAAGAACTTGCAATACCACACATTTTTCAAACAAATAACACAACAAAAGTATTATAATGGATAGTAATAGGTGCAATTTTATACGTAGTTTTATGTTGCTACCATCTATGTTTAATCATAACTCCCTTTCAATGTGCTTCCTTGGCTACCACAACATAGAAAATATGCAAAATAGAATTGAGTGATAATTTTTAGAAAATTTCTCCAAAATTCTAAATTTGATTGCATTAGATATTTATTTTTTGGATTTCAATATTTATGTTTAGCTAAACAATTTGAAAATTTATTAATATGTTATTTTATCAATCAATACTTTCAATTAAGGTCTTGGTTTTCTTATTTTTAGCAATGCTTTTGAAAATGACTAACAAAAGAGACAAGGTATTAACAAATCATAATTTTTGGTACAATTGATGATTTGATTAACCTATCAACTAGTATCATTACAAATTTGTACATCATATATAGTTATGAATGGAATAGTTCAATCCTTTTTAACAATACCAAACCTGTTATACTCCAAGAACTTGTATTTTACTTCCCTAATTTTATGTTGATTTAAATCTTTAGAATAAAAAAAATTAGCCCATATACAGATAAGCCATAATTTACGTTAATTGAAAATCCTAACAAATAGAAAGAACTTTTAAGTATTATCAAATATTTATGTACTTTTAAAAATACTATAGCTTAATATTTAACATAAATTTTACCAAAGCTTTCGAAAGCATGAGATTTACTTTTTTAAAAAAAATTTTGAAAAAGTTAAATGTGATTTTTTTTGAAAAATCATATCACATAATAAATTTCTAAAGTATCGAGTCGATTGATTTCACATTATTTTGAAATTAAAATAGTTTGACATAGAAACTTTCCTCAATTATTTCACCCTTATATTCATTTTTCAATGAAAAAATTATACTCAATATTATGTGAAGATGATATGGATAGATGTCAATAGAAGAAACCAAGATTTGGGTTGTAATATGTAAAAATAATACATGTCATTATACCTTTGAAATTTTTTTATGAATTTTTAAAAGAACTTCATTGTTTTCAAGTAGTTCAACTAACCTTGCTAGTTGTTTGCAAGCTTCAATTCATCAATGTAATTGCCAATGGCATTCAAGTGATGTTTATTAGTGATTGTTATTACATCAGTAATAACTCCAAAATTTGCATCATTGATTTTAATTCATTTATAAATTGGGAGTTATGCTAATATTATCCCTTATATATGCCTATCATCAAATCCTCCAATAAAAATAAAACATAGAGAAAAAGAATCAGGATCGCGAGCATACCCAAATTGGCTATGGCGAAATATGTTCTTGGTTTTATTTTTTTTACATGGTGGCTAGTTTTTTAATCGCCTTGCCATTTAGTACCACACCAATATGGCCGGATGATATTGAGTATCTTCGCCACTTCATCGCTCTTAATTTTTCAGTGGATCATTACCATTCCAAATTTAATTACCCTACCGATGGGTTTCCTCAAACAAAAGTTCTAACTCTTAAACATGCATATAAACCAACCCATGAGAATGAGCAATTTCGGTCAAATTATTAGTGGCTTGACTCAAGAAGATAGAAAAATTATTTAACATTACTATAATATCAATGGATTACTATTGTTGATACTGCTTCTAATAAATTGTACATAAAAACTAGTCACAGGAAAAAATATAAAATATTGGTATCAAATAAAACTTACAACCATGATAGCTTTATTTTTCTATTTTGTTATTCCTATGTATTAATGGTATGAATAAATTTTGCTTGTTTCTATTTTTAAGGATAAAATTTTAGCATGTAAAATAACTAAGAAATTTATAACCATTTTTATAATTAATTTTTTGTTTATTATTAAATTAGAAAAGTGAGGATTGATTATGAAGGTAACCAAATATCTACTAGCAAGATTTTTTTAAGCTCATTGAATCATGATCAAACTAAAAAAAATACTATGTCAATATTATTGACCCAATAATTGTAAATTAACTAATTATAAATGTGTTTGATGGCTCTAAGTTGGAAATTAAAATTTATATTTTTGAAATTATATGAATCTACTATGCTTCTTTTGTTTTTTATTCTATCTATAGGACACAAAATTTAAGATTCACTATGTACTTTAAATTTTAGCAACCTTCCAAAAATGAAGATTTATTCAAACACATATCATGAAATATACCCCTAATATTTCAACATAAATGCATAATTCTTTTATGAAAGGAAAAAAATTTAGATCAAAAAGTGTTAAAAGCAACTATATAAATGTATGGAGTTATACAATAATGTGACTATTTTACAAGAATAGTCTTATAAGCTTTTGTAATTAGTCTATTTTTCCAATATTCTTAAGTATAAAGCTGATGCATTGATCAGCAAATCAACCAGTATTATTCTAAAATTCATACAAAATTCTAGCAAAATAATAGCGAGAACTTTTGATACCATATATTTTTCAAACAAGTAACACAATAAAAGTATTATTTTGGACAATGATAGGTGTAATTTTCTAAATAGTTTCATACCACCAACATGTTTAATCATGAAACTCCCTTTCGGCATGTCATTAAAATGGACCACAAAAAAGGAGTGATCTTCCTTGGCCAGCACATAGCATAGAATATATGCAAAATCGAATTGGGTGATACGTTTCAGAAGATTTCTCCAAAATTTTAAATTTGAGTGTATTAATGTTTCAATATTTACTTTTAGGGTTTCAATGATTATGTTTGACTAAATAATTTAAAAAATTTATTAATTACATTATTTTGTTAATTAATATTTTCACTCAAAGTCCTAATTTTCTTATTTTAAGCAATGCTTTTGAGAACAACTAACAAACTAAGAGGCAATACATCAATGAAACATTATTTTCATATAATTGACGATTTGATTAATACATCAACTAGTATCTTCATATATTAGTATCATCATATACAACTATGGATGAAATAGTTCAAACTTTTTTAACAATTCCTTACTTGTTATAGTCTGAGAACTTATATTTTACTTCCCTAATTTTATGGTGATTTGAATCTTTAGAATAGAAAACTTAGTCCATATATAAATGAGCCATAATTTGGTTCAATTGAAAACCCTAACAAATATAAGAACTTCTAAGGATTATCAAATATTTATGTACTTTGATAATACTACAACATAACGTTTAACAAATATTTCACCAAAACTTTCAAAAGCATGAGATTGAGTATTTTTAAAAAATTCAAAAAATAGGTAATGTGATTTTCTGAAAAATCATGTCATCTAATAAATTTCTGTAGTATAGAGTAGATCAGTTTCACATTATTTTGAAATTAAAGTAATTCAATGAGGAAACTTTGTGCAATTGTTTTGACCTTATATTCATTTATCAATGAAGAAATTATACTCAATATTCTATGAAAATAGAATAGGTGAATTTGAGTAGGGGAAACCATGATTTTGGTTATAATATGCAAAAGTAATGCACATCATTATATGTTTGAAATATTTTCATAAATTTTCAAAAAATTTAATTTTGTGATTGAATTTCTTTCTTCTAAAGGAGTTCAACTAATATTGCCAGTTGTTTGCTCAAAATTTGAAGTCCCTCGCAACCAATATTAGTTCATCAATGTAATTGCTAACGATAATCAAGTAATGTTCAATAGTGACTATTATTGCATTAGTAATAACTTTAGAATTTGCATTGGGGATTTTAATTCATTTATAAATTGGAATTTAATCTAACCGTTATTTGTTACCTACTGTCAAATCATCTAATAAAAAGGAAACATAGACAAAAAGAATTAGAATGGTGGGCATACACAAATTGGGTATGGCAAAATACATTCTTGATTTTATTTTTCTTTACTTAATGGTTAGTTTTTCAATTTTCCTATCTTTTAGCATCACACTTATAGATATTATCTTCACCACTTTAATGCCCCTAATTTTCTTATCGATCATCACCATTCAAATTTGAATTGCTCTATCAATGGGTTTACTTAAACAAAAGTTCCTATTCTTAAGCAAGTATATAATCCAACCCATGAGAATGAGCAATTTGGTCAAATTATTGGTGGTCCGTCTCAGCAAGATAAAAAAATTATTTAACATTTCCACAATATCAACGGATTGTCCTTGTTGGTATTGATTCTAAGTAATTATAACTAAAAGTTAGTCAAAGGGAAAAATATAAACTATCAGTATCAAATAAAAGTTATGTATGCAATAGCTTTATTTTTTATTTGTTGTTCCTATGGAGTAATGTTATGAGTAAATTTTGCTTGCTTTTATTTTCAAGGATATAATTTTAGCACGTAAGATAACTAAGTAATTTACAATCAATTTTGTAATCAAATTTTGTTATGGTTAAGTTGGAAAAGTGAGGATTGATTATCTAGGTAACCAAATATATACACGTGAGATTTTTTTGAGCTTATTAAATCATGATCAGACTAAAAGAGATATTATTTAAATATTATTGACTGAATATGCTATAAATTGACTAATTATAAATGATGTTGATGACTCTCGTTTGGAAAGTAAAATTTATCATTTTTGAATCATATGATTCTATTTGGCTTGTTTTGTTTCTTATTCTATACCTAAAAATTTGATGACCTTCAAAAAATGATGATTAGTTCAAACTCAAATCATGAAATATACCCCAATATTTCAATGTAAATGCATATTTTTTTTTACTAAAGGAAAAAATCAAATCAAAATTGTTAAAGATTACCACACAAATATATTGTAGTCATACGATAATATGATCATTTTACAAAAAAAATCTTGTAACCTTTTACAATCAGTCTATTCTTTTCAATGTTTTCAAGTACAAAGTTAATAAATTTATTAGTGAATCAACAAATATTATTCTGAAAATTGTACAAATTCCAACAAAATAATAGTGAGAACTTGCTATATCACATATTTTCCAAACAAACAACACAATAAAAGTACTATAATGGACAATAATAGGTGAAATTTTCTAGGTAGTTTCATACTACTACCATCTATGTTTTATCATAATTCCCTTTTGGCATGCTTCCTTGGCTACCACACAGTGTAAAATATGTACAAAATTGAATTGAGATATAATTTTTAGAAAATTTCTCTAAAATTCTAAATTCAATTGTATTAATGTTTCAATTTCAGATTTCAATATTTATGCTTAACCAAACAATTCAAAAAATTTATTAATACATTATTTTGTCAATCAATATTTTCAATTAAAGTCCTAATTTTCTTATTTTAAACAATGCTTTTGAAAATGGCTAACAAATTAAGAAACAAGGCATTAATGAATCATAATTTTTCGTACAATTGACGATTTTATTAACCTATCAACTAGTATTTTTTACATATTAGTATTGTTATATATAACTATGGATTTGGTTCAAACTTTTTTAGCAATATCTAACTTGTTATAGTCCAAGAACTTATATTTTACTTCTCTAATTTCATGGTGATTTGAATCTTTAGAATAAAAAATTGGCCCACCATGATTTTCTTTCATCGAAAATCCTAACAAATAAAAGAGCTACTAAGAATTATCAAATATTTATATACTTTGAAAATATTGCAGCGTAACATTTAATAAAAAAATTACCAAAGATTTCAAAAGCATGAGATTTAGTATTTTTTTTAGAATATTTGAAAAAATAGGTATGTAATTTTCTAAAAATGCTTGTCACCTAATAAATTTCTATATTTTTTAGTCAATTGGTATCACATTATTTTGAAATTAAAGTAATATGATACATAAATTTTGCTCAAGTATTTCGCCCTCATATTCATTTTCTAATGAAGAAATTATACTCAATATTATGTAGAAATGAAATGGGTAGATGTCAAAACCAAGATTTGGGTTGTGATTTGTAAAAATAATTCATGTCATTATACATTCAAATATTTTTTAAAAAAATTTTAAAAAACTTAATTTTGTGATGGAACTTGTTTATCTTTAAGTAGTTCAACTAATATTGCTAGTTATTTACTCTAAGTTTGAAGCCTCTCACAACCAATATTAGTTAATCACTATAATTACTAATGGCATTCAAGTGAAGTTCAATATCAACTATTATTGCATTAGAAATAATTCCAAAAATTTGCATTGTTGATTTTAATTCATTTATAAATCAAGAGTTATGCTAATGGTTATCCCTTATATATGCCTATCATCAAATCATCCTTTGATAAAAAGAAAATATGGAGAAAAAGAATCGGGATGATGGGCATTCTTAAATTGGCTATGGAAAAAGTACATTCTTGGTTTTATTTTACTACACTTAATGGCTAGTTTTTCAATCGCCCTATTGTTTAGCATTATACTTATATGGCCAAATAATATTGAGTATCTTCATCATTTCATTGCTCTTGATTTTTCAATAGATCATCACTATTCAAATTTTAATTACCCTACAAATGAGTTTGCTCAAACAAAAGTTTTGATTCCTAAGCACGCATATAACCCAACCCATAAGAATGAGCAATTTTGTCAAATTGCTAGCAGCCCATTTTAGGAAGATGGAAAAATTATTTAACATCGTTGCAATACAAATAGATTATCATTGTTAATACTAATTCTATTAAATTATACCTAAAAGATAGTCAAAGGAAAAAAAATATAAACCATTAGTATCAAATAAAAGTTATGAGTGTGATAGTTTTAGTTTTCTATTTTTGGAGTAATGGTATGAATATCTTTTGCATGCTTTTATTTTCAAGAATAGAATTTCAGCATATCAAATAACTATGAAATTTACAATCAATTTTATAATCAATTTTTTTCTGATTAAATTGGATAAGTGAGGATTGATTATCAAGGTAACCAACAATCTTCAAGCAAGATTTTTCTTTAGCTCATTGAATTAGGATCAAACTAAAAAAGAAAGATACTATTTCAATATTATTCACCCAATGTATTGTAAATTGACTAATTATCAATGAGTTTGATGCCTCCAAGTTGGAAATTAAAAATTATATTTTTCAAATCATTTGATTCTACTACTCTAGTTTTGTTTTTTTAATTCTATCGATAGGACACAAAATTTAAGATCCATTGTGTACCTTAAAATTTGACAACCTTCAAAAAATAAGGATTAGTTCAAACTCAAATCATCAAATATACCCCTAATATTTTAATGTAAATGCATAATACTTTTACCAAAGGAAAAAATTATAGCAAACATGTTAAAGATAACCATACAAATGCATGGAGTTATATGGTAATATGACCATTTTACAAAAATTATCTTATAACCTTTTGCAATTAGTCATTTTTCCAATATTCTCAAGTATAAAGGTGAAAATTTATTAGCGAATCAACAAATATTATTCTAAAAGTCATACAAATTTCAGCAAAATAATAGCGAGAACTTTGAATACCACACATTTTTAAACAAACAACGCAAGAAAGGTATCACAATAGAAAATGATAGGTACAATTTTCTAAATAGTTTCATACTGCTACCATTTATCTTTAATCATAACTCACTTTTAGTATGCTTTTTTGGCTACCACACAACATAGAACATGTGTAAAATTGAATTGAGTGATAATTTTTAGAAATTTTCTCCAAAATCATAAATTCTATTGCATTAATATTTCAATATTTATTTTTTGGATTTCAATGGTTATATTTAACTAAACAATTCAAAAATTTTATTAATACATTATTTTTTAATCAATATTTTCAATTAAATGCCTTATTTTCTTATTTTAAGCAATGCCTTTGAAAATGACTAACAAATTAAGAGACAAGACATTAACGAATCAAAATTTTCAAACAATGAATGATTTGATTAACCCATTAACTAGTATTTTTGCATATTGGTATCGTCATATACAACTATGAATGGAATAGTTCAAACTTTATAACAAAATCTAACCTATTGTAGTCCAAGGACTTATGTTTTACTTTCTTAATTGTGTGGTGATTTGTATCCTTAGAATAAAAATTAGCTCATATATAAACAAGACATAAGTTGCTTTAATTGAAAATCTTAACAAATAAAAGAACTTCTAAGAATTATGAAAAATTTGTGTACTTTGAAAATATTACACTGTAATATTTAACAAAATTTTACCAAAGCTTTCAAAAGCAAAAATTTAGTCTTTCTTAGGAAATTTGAAAAAAGGGTAATGTAATTTTTTGAAAAATCATGTCACCTAATAAATTTCTATAGTATCGAGTTGATCACTTTCACATTATTTTGAAATTAAAGTAATTTGACACAAAAACTTTGCTCAATTATTTTGCCCATATATTCATTTTTTAATAAAAAATTATACTCAATATTTTGGAAAAAATGGAATTGGTCGACATCAGCAAAAGAAACCAAGATTGGGGTTGTAATTTGTAAAAATAATGCACGTCATTATGCATTTTTTACCTTTTTTTTATAAATTTTTAAAAGATTCAATTTTCTGTTGGAAATTCTTTATTTCCAAGTAGTTCAACCAATATTGCTACCTATTTGCTCAAAATTGGAAGTCCCTCACAACGAATATCGGTTAATGAATGTAATTACTAATGACTTTCAAGTGAAGTTCAATAGAAACTATTGTTGCATCAATAATGACTCCAAAGATTGCATTGTTTATTTTAATTCATTTATAAATCAGGAGTCATGCTAACAGTTACCCCTTATTTATGCCTTCTGTCAAATACTCCTTTGACAGAAGGGAGATATAGAGAAAAAGAATTGGCATGGTGGACATACCCAAATTGGCTAGTTTTTTAGTCGCCTTGCCATTCAACAACACACCTATACGGCCAGATGATATTGAGTATCTTCACTACTTTATCGCTCCTGATTTTTTAGTGGATCATCACCATTTGAATTTTATTTATCTTACCGACGGGTTTGCTCAAACAAAAGTTCCGACTCTTAAGAATAAATATAATCTAACTTATGAGAATAAGCAATTCAGTCAAATATAGTATCAAATAAAAGTTATGAGTGTCATACCTTTATTTTTCTATTTTATTGTTGCTATGAACTAATAGTATGAATAAAATTTGCTTACTTTTATTTTCAAGGATAGAATTTCGCCATGTCAAAGGAAAAAAAATATAAACTATTGGTGTCAAATAAAAGTTATGAGTGTGATAGCTTTATTTCTCTATTTGTTGTTCTTTTGGAGTAATGGTATGAACAAATTTTGTGCACTTTTATTTTCAAGATTAGAATTTCAGCATATCAAATAACCAATAATTTTACAACCAATTTTATAATCAATTTTTTTATGATTAAATTGCATAAGTGAGGATTGATTATCAAGGTAACTAAATATCTACAAGCGATATTTCTTTTTTGAGCTCATTGAATCATGATCAAAATAAAAGAAAATACTATTTGAACATTATTGACTTAATATTTTGTAAATTAACTAATTATAAAAGAGTTTGGTGGCTCTGAATTGGAAGTTAACACTTATTTATTTTCATTTTATTGATAGGATACAAAATTTAAGATCTGCTATGTACCTTAAAATTTGAGAATCCTTAAAAAATGAGGATTAGCTTAAAGTCATATCATAAAATATAAATGCATAATTCTTTTACTAAAAGAAAAAAATCACATCAAAATTTTTAAAGATAACCATACAAATGCATGGAGTTATATGGTAATATGACCATTTTATAAAAATAGTCTTATAACTTTTTACAATTAGTCTATTTTTCCTATATTTTCAAGCATAAAGCTAATAAATTTATTAGCTAATCAACAAATATTATTCTTAAAGCCATACAAATTCAAACAAAATAATAGTGAGAACTTCTAATACCATACATTTTTCAAACAAATAATATAATAAAAGTATTGTAATGGACAATAATAGGTCTGATTTTCTAAATAGTTACATACCACTGCCATCTATGTTTAATCATAGCTCCTTTTCAGTGTGTTTTCTTGGTTGTCACTCAACATAGAACATGTGCAAAATCAAATTGAGTAATAATTTTTAGAAATTTCTCCAAAATTCTAAATTCAACTGCATTAATATTTCAATATTTATTTTTTAGATTTCAATGTTTATGTTTAACTAAACAATTCAAAAGATTTATTAATATATTATTTTATCAATCAATATTTTTAATTAAAGTCCTGATTTTCTTCTTTTAAGAAATAATTTTGAAAATAACTAACAAATTAAGAGACAAGGCATTAACAAATCATAATATTTTGTACAATTGATGATTCGATTAACCCATCAACTAGTATCCTTTTATATTAGTATTGTCATATGCAACTATAGATGGAATAGTTAAAACTTTTATAGTGACACCTAAGTTATAGTACAAGAAATTATATTGTACTTCCCTAATTTCATGGTAATTTCAATCTTTAGATTAAAAAAATAATCTCGTATGCATAATTTGCTTTAATTGAAAATCCTAACAAATAAAAGAACTTTTATGTACTTTGAAAATACTATAATGTAATTTTTAACAAAAAATTTACCAAAGCTTTGGAAAGAATGAGATTTCGTGTTTTTTAGAAAATTTTTAAAAAGGGTAATGTGATTTTCTGAAAAATCATGTCACCTAATAAATTTCTATAGTATCGTTGATTCATTTCACATTATTTTTAAATTAAAGTAATTCGATGTAGAAACTTTGTTCAATTATTTCGCCCTATATTTATTTTTTAATAAAGAAATTATACTCAATATTTTGTGAGAATGAAATTAGTTGACATCAACAAAAGGAAAGCAAGCTATGGGTTATAATATGCAAAAATAATGCATGTCATTATATGTTTAAATTTTTTTATAAATTTTAAAAGATTCAATTTCTTGATGGATCTTCTTTTTTTCAAGTAGCTTAACCAATATTGATGGCTATTCAAAAAAAAATTTGAAGCCCCCCACAACCAATATTGGTTAATCAATGTCATTGTTAATGACATTCAAGTGAAGTTCAACAGCGACCATTATCGCATCAGTGATAACTCCAAAAAACTTCATTGTCAATTTAAATTCATTTATAAATCAGGAGTTATGCTAATAGTTATCCATTATTTACGCGTACTGTCAAATTGTTCTTCAATAAAAAGAAAATGAAGAGAAAATGAGTTGGCGCGGTGGACATTTCCAAATTAGGGCTAGTGAAATACATTTTTAGTTTTATTTTTGTTCACTTAGTGACTAATTTTTCTATCACCTTATTTTCCATCATCACACCTATATGGTTGGATAACATTGAGTATCCTTGCCACTTCATTGCCCCTAATTTCCAGTGAATCAACATCATTCGAATTTTATTTTTGCTACTGATGGGTTTGCTCAAAAAAGAGTTTTGATTCTTAAGAACATGAATAACGCAACTCATCTCAGGAAAACAAAAAATTCATTTAACATGATTACAATATTAATGGATTGTTCTTGTTGATACTGATTGTAATAAATTGCACTTAAAAGTTAGTCAGTGGGAAAAATATAAACTATTGGTATCAAATAAAAATTATGAGTGTGATAGCTTTATTCTTCCATTTTATTGTTCCTATAGACTAATGGTATGAATCAATCTTAATTGCCTTTATTTTCAAGGATAGAGTTTTAGCATGTAAAATAACTAAGAATTTATAGCCAATATTATAATTAATTTTTTGTTTATGATTAAATTGAAAAGTGAATATTGATTATTAAGGTAACTAAATATCAACAAGCAAGATATCTTTTGAGCTCATTGGATCATGATCAAAACAAAAAGAATGTTATTTCAATATTATTGACCCAATATGTTGTAAATTGACTAATTATAAATGAGTTTGATGGCTGTAAGTTGAAAACTAAAATTTATATTTTTGAGTTATATGATTCAAATGTGCTTTTTTTATTTTTTATTCTATTGATAGGACCCAAAATTTAATATTCATTATATACCTTAATATTTGATGACCTTTAGAAAATGAATATTAGTTCATACACATATCATGAAATATACCCCAATATTTTAATGTAAACACATAATTTTTTCACTAAAGGAGAAAAATAGATCAAAAGTGTTAAAAGTAACCATGCAATTGCATTGGAGTCAGAACAATTGCATTGGAGTCAGAATAAAAGTATTATAATGGGTAAGAATAGGTCTAATTTTCTAAGTAGTTTTACACTGCTACCATCTATGTTTAATCATAACTTTCTTTCGGCTTGCTTCCTTGGCTACAATACAGTGTAGAACATACGCAAAATCGAAATGAGTGATAATTTTTAGGAAATTTCTGTAAAATTATAAATTCAATATCATTAATATTTCAGTTTTTATTTTTTGGGTTTCAATATTTATGTTTAGCTAAAAAATTCAAAAATTTATTAAAATATTATTTTGTCAATCAATTTTTTCAATTAAAGTCCTTATTTTTTATTTTAAGTAATGCGTTTTAAAAAAACTAATAAAATAAGGGACAAGGTATTAACAATCATAATTTTTCATACAATTGACAATTTGATTAACCCATCGACTATATTGTCATATACTACAATGGATGGAATAGTTCAAACTTTGTTAATAATACCAAACTTGTTATAGTCCATGGACTTATATTTCACTTGCCTAATTTCATGGTGGTATGAATTTTTAGAATAAAAAAATAACCCATATAGAAACAAGGCATAATTTGCTTTATTTGAAAAGCCTAACAAACAAAAGAACTTTTAAGAATTATCAAAAAATACAATGCTTTGAAAATATTATAGCGTAATATTTAACAAAAATGTTACCGAAGCTTTCAAAAGCATGAGATTTAATATTTTCTTGAAAATTCTAAAAAATGAGTAATGTGATTTTCTAAAAAATTATGTCACCCAATAAATTTCTCTAGCATTGCGTCAATTGGTTTTATATTATTTTGAAACTAAAGTAATTTGACCCAAAAACTTTGCTCAATTATTTTGTCCTTATCTTCATTTTCTAATGAGGAAATTATACTCAATATTTTTTATAAATGGAATGGGTCAATGTCAATAGAAGAAAATAAGATTTGGATAGTAATATGTAAAAATAATGCATGCGATTATACGTTTAAAATTTTTTATAATTTTTAAAAATTAAATTCCATGATGGAACTTCTTTGTTTCAAGTAGTTCAAGTAATATTCCCAATTTGCTCAAAATTTGAAGCCGCTCATAATTAATATCGGTTAATCATTGTAATTGCTAATGACATTCAAGTGAAGTTCAATAATTGTATCAATAATAACTCTAAAATTTGCATTGTGATCAATTTATGAAAATAGTCTTATAACCTTTCATAATTAGTCTATTTTTCCAATGTTCTCAAGTATAAAGTTGATAAATTTATTAATGAATCAAAAAATATTATTCTAAAAATTGTACGAATTCTCACAAAATAATAGCTAGAATTTTTGATACCACACATTTTCCAAACAAGCAACATAACAAAAGTATTACAATGGATAAGAATATATGTAATTTTCTAAGCAATCTTATACTACTACTATTTATGTTTAATCATAAGTCCCTTTCGGCATGCTTTCTTGGCTATCACTCAATGTAGAGCATGTGAAAAATCAAATTGAGCGATAATTTTTAGAAAATTTCTCTAAAATTATAAATTTAACTGCATTAGTGTTTCGATATTTATTTTTTGGATTTCAATGTTTATGTTTAACTAAACAATTGAAAAATTTTATTAATAAGTTATTTTGCTAATCAATGTTTTTAATTAAAGTCTTAATTTTTTCATTTATGCAATGCTTTTAAAATTAACTAACAAATTAATAGATAAGGCATTAATGAATCATAATATTTCATATAATTGATGATTCAATTAACCCATCAACTAGTATCTTTGCATATTAATATCATCATATACAACTATCGATGGAATAGTTTAACCTTTTTAATAATACCTACATGTTATAGTCCTAGAAATTATATTTTATCTCCCTAATTTAATGGTGATTTGAATCTTTAGATTAAAAAAATTAGCCCATAAGCAAACAAGGCATAATTTACTTTAGATGAAAATCCTAACAAGTAAAATGCTTCTAAAAATTATCAAATATTTATGTACTTTGAAGATACTATGATGTAATTTTTAACTACAATTTTACCAAGGCTATTGAAAGCATGAGATTTAATGTTTTTGAGAAAATTTGAAAAAATGGGCAATATGATTTTTTTGAAAAATCATGTCACCTAATAAATTTCTATAGTATTGAGTTGATTGGTGTCACATTATTTTAAAATTAAAGTAATTTGATGTAGAAACTTTACATAATTATTTCTCCCATATATTTATTTTTCAATAAAGAAATTATACTCAATGGTTTGTGAGAATAGAATTGGTCGACATCAACAAAAGAAAGCAAGATTTGGGTTGTAATATGTAAAAGTAATGCACGTCATTATACATTTAAAATTTTTTATAAATTTTTAAAAGATTCAATTTCCTGATGAAACTTCTTTTTTCCAAGTAGTTCAACTGATATTGTGGGTTATTTACACAAAATTTGAAGCCCCTTATAACCAACATTGATTAATGTAATTACTAATGACATTCAAGTGAAGTTTAATAGTAACCATTATTGCATCAGTAATAACTCCAAAATTTGCATTGTCGATTTTAATATATTTATAAATTGGGAGTTATGATAACAATTATTCCTTATTTATGCATACTGTTAAATCATCCTTTGATAAAAAGGAAAAAATGAGAAAAAAAAGTCATGGTGAGCATAACCAAATTAGCTATGGTGAAATACATTTTTGTTTTTTTTCTTTACTTAGTGGGTAGTTTTTCAATCACTCTATCATTTAATATCACACCTATATGGCCAGATGATGTTGAGTATCTTCGCCACTTCATTGCCCCTGATTATTTAGTGGATCAATGCCATTCGAATTTTATTTACCCTATTGATGGGTTTGCTCAAACAAAAATTTTGACTCTTACACGTGGATACGACACAACCGATAAGAATGAGCAATTTGGTCACCTTGCTAGCGGCCCATCTCAGGAAAATGAAAATTTTATTTAACATTACTGCAATATTAATGGATTGTTGTTATTGATACTGATTGTAATAAATTATACCTAAAAGCTAGTCAATGGGAAAAATTAAAACTGTCATTATCAAATAAAAATTATGAGTGTGATAGCTTTATTTTTCTATTTTGTTGTTCATATATACTAATGGTACAAATAAATCTTACTTGCTTTTACTTTTAATGATAGAATTTCAGCATGTAAAGTAACTAAGAATTTACAATCAATCTCATAATCAATTTTTTATATTTGATTAAATTGAAAAATTGAAGATTGATTATCAAGGTAACCAAGTATCAATAAGCGAGATTTATTTTGACCTCATTGGATCATTATCAAAGTAAGAAAAATATTATTTCAACATTATTGACCCAATATGTTGTAAATTGACTAACTATAAATGAGTTTGATGGCTAGAGTTGAAAACTAAAATTTATATTTTTGAATTGTATTATTTAAATGTGCTTGTTTTATTTTTAATTCTATTGATTGGACACAAAATTGAAGATTCATTATGTACCTTAAAATTTGATAACCTTCAAAAAAATGAGGATTAGTTTAAACACATATGAAGAAATATACTCTAATATTTTAATGTAAATGCATAATTCTTTTACTGAAGGAAAAAATCAAAATCAAAGGTGCTAAGGATAACCATACAATTACGTTAGAGTCAGATGGTAATGCAACCATTTTACAAAAATAGCCTTATAACCTTTCAAAATTAGGCTATTTTTTAATATTTTCAAGTATAAAGTTGATAAATTTATTAGTGAATTAACAAATATTGTTCTAACTATCATACAAATTTTAGCAAAATAATCATAAGAACTTTCGATACCACGTATTTATCAATCAAACAATACAACAAAAGTATTACAATGGGTAACGATAGATGTAATATATTGCTACCATCTATGTTTAATTATAGCTCTCTTTTGGCTTGCTTCCTTGGCTATCATATAGCGTAAAAATCAAATTGAGTGATAAGCTTTAAAAAAATTTTCCCTAATTGTAAATTCAATTGCTAATGACATTCAAACAAAGTTCAATAGTGACCATTATTGCATTTGTAATAACTCCACAAATTACATTGTGACCATTTTACGAAAATAGTCTTATGACCTTTCACAATTAGTCTATTTTTTCAATGTTTTGAAGTATAAAGCTGGTAAATTTATTAGTGAATAGGCATATATTATTCTAAAAGTTGTACAAATTCTAACAAAATAATAGCAAGAACTTTCAATACCACATATTTTTCAAACAAATAACCCAGCAAAAGTATTGCAATGGATAATGATAGTGTAATTTTCTAAGAAATTTTGTACTGCTACCATATATATTTAACCATAATTCCTTTTCGACATGCTTTTTTGGCTATCACTCAACATAGAACATGTGCAAAATCAAATTGAATGATAATTTTAGAAAATTTCTCCAAAAGTATAAATTTGACTACATTAGCATTTTAATATTTATTTTTTGGATTTCAATGTTTATGTTTAACTAAACAATTCAAAAAATTTATTAATATGTTATTTTGTCAATCAATATTTTCAATTAAAGTCTTGATTTTCGTGTTTTATGCGATTCTTTTGAAAATGAATAAAAAATTAAGAGGCAATGCATCAATGAATCATAGTATTTCATACAATTGATGGTTCAATTAATCCATCAACTAGTATCTTTGCATATTACTATCATCATATACAACTATCGACAGAATAGTTTTACCTTTTTTTAACAATACTTACCATGTTATAGTCCAAGAAATTATATTTTACTTTTCTAATTTTATGGTGATTTGAATCTTTAGATTAAAAAAATTTGTCCATAAGCAAATAGGCCATAATTTAATTTAATTGAAAATCCTAACAAACAAAAGAACTTCTAAGGATTATCAAATATTTAGGTACTTTGAAAATACTATGGTGTAATTTTTAAGAAAAATTTTATCAAAGCTTCTGATGAGATTTAGTGTTTTTTAGAAAATTCAAAAAATGGGTAATATGTGTTTTTGAAAATCAAGTAACCTAATAAATTTTTATAGTATCAAGTTGATTTGTTTCACATTATTTTGAAATTAAATTAATTCAATGCAGAAACTTTGCTCAATTATTTCACCAATATATTTATTTTTTAATAAAAAAATTATACTCAATATTTTGTGAGAATGGAATTAGTCGACCTCAACAAAAGAAAGCAAGGTTTGGGTTGTCATATGTAAAAATAATGCACATCATTATACATTTAAAAATTTTTTATAAATTTTTAAAGGATTCAATTTCAATCGATATTGCCAGTTATTTACTCAAAATTTGAAGCCCATCACAACCAACATTGATTAATCAATGTAATTACTAACGACATTCAAGTGAAGTTTAATAGCGACCATTATTGCATCAGTAATAACTCTAGGATTTGCATTGTTTATTTTAATTCATTTATAAATCAGGAGTTATGATAATAGTTATTCCTTATTTATGCATACCATCAAATCATCCTTCAATACAAACAGAAACAAAGAGAAAAAGAATTGGCATGGTAGGCATGCCCAAATTATCTATGGCAAAATACATTTTTGGCTTTATTTTTCTTCACGTAGAGGCTAGTTTTCAATTGCCCAATCATTCGGCATCACACCTATATAGCTAGATGACATTGAGTATCTTCAACACTTCATCACCACTAATTTTCTAGTAGATCATTGCCACTTGAATTTTATTAACCCTTCCGATACATTTGGTCAAACAAAAGTTTTGACTCTTAAGCATGCATATAACACAACCCATGAGAATGAGCATTTTGGTCAAATTGCTATTGGCCCATCTCAAGAAGATGAAAAAATTATAACATTACTGCAATATTAATGGATTTTTGTTATTGATACTCATAATTAGTATCGATTAATCAATATAATTATTAATGACATTCGAGCAATGTTCAATAGCGACTATTATTACATTTGTAATAACTCCAAAATTTGCATTGTGACCATTTTATGAAAATAGTCTTATAACCTTTCACAAATAGTCTATTTTTTAATATTTTTAGGTATAAAATTGATAAATTTATTATTAAATTGACAAATATTATTCTAAAAGTCATACAAATTTCAGCAAAATAATAGCAAGAGCTTCCAATACCACACTTTTTCCAAACTAATAATACAAAAAAAGTATTGCAATGGATAATGATAGGTATAACTTTCTAAGGAGTCTTATATTACTATCATTTATGTTTAATCATAACTCTCTTTTGGCGTGCTTCCTTGGCTATCACTCAATGTAGAACATGCGCAAAACCAAATTGAGTGATAATTTCTAGAAAATTTCTCCAAAATTATAAATTTAATTGCATTAGTGTTTCAATCTTTGTTTTTTAGATTTCAATGTTTATGTTTAACTAAACAATTCAAAAAATATATTAATATATTATTTTATCAAGCAATAATTTCAATTGAAGTCCTGATTTTTTTTCTTTTAAACAATGCTTTTACAAATGACCAACAAATTAAAAGACAAGGCATTAACGAATCATACTATTTCATACAATTGACGATTCAATTTGTCCATCAAATAGTATTTTTTATATATTACTATCATCATATACAACTATGGATGGAATAGTTCAAACTTTTCAACAATTCCTACAAAGTTATAGTCCAAAAGATTATATTTTCTTTCCCTAATTTAATGGTGATTTGATTCTTTAGATTAAAAAAATTTACTCACAAGCAAACAAGCCATAATTTTGTTTAATTGAGAATCCTGAAAAATAAAAGAACTTCTAAGAATTATCAAATATTTATGTACTTTGAAAAGAGTACAGTGTGCATGAGATTTAGTATTTTTCAGAAAATTCAAAAAATTGGGTAATATGATTTGCTAAAAAATCATATCACCTAATAAATTTCTGCAGTATTGAGTAGATTCATTTCACATTATTTTAAAATGAAAGTAATTCGATAGAAAAACTTTGCTCAATTATTTCACCCATATATTCATTTTCCAATAAAGAAATTATACTCAATATTTTGTGAGAATGGAATTGGTCGACATCAATAAAAGGGTATTATGTAAAAATAATGCACATTATTATACATTTAAATTTTTTGATAAAAATTTAAAATATTCAATTTCCTAATGGAACTTATTTTTTCAAGTAGTTCAACCAATATTGCTAGCTATCTACTCAAAATTTGAAGCTCCTCACAACCAACATTGGTTAACCAATGTAATTGCTAATGACATTCAAACAAAGTTCAATAGACACCAATATTGCATCAGTAATAACTCTAAAATTCATATTATTAATTTTAATTTATTTATAAATCAGGAGTTATGATAATAGTTATCCCTTATTGATGTGTACTGTCACATCGTCCTTCAATAAAGAAAAACAGAAAAAGAATTGGCACAGTGGGCATGCCCAAATTATCTATGGCAAAATACATTTTTTGTTTACTTAGTGGCTAGTTTTTCAATCGCCATATCATTCAGCATTACGGCTATATGGCTGGATGGCATTGAGTATCTTCCCCACTTCATCGCCCTTGATTATCCAGTGGATCATTCCCATTCAAATTTTGTTTACCCTACGGTTGGCCCTGCTCAAACAAAAGTTTTGATTCTTAAGCATGAACATAACACAAGCCATGAGAACGAGCAATTTAGTCAAATTGCTAGCGGCCCATCTCAAGAAGAGGGAACAATTATTTAACACTGATGCAATATTAATGGATTATCTTTGTTGATACTGATTGTAATAAATTGTATGTAGAAGTTGGTCGATGGAAAAATATAAACTATCAGTATCTAATAACTTTTGAAAATGACAAATAAACTAAGAAACAAGGCATTAACGAGTCATAATATTTCATACAGTTGACGATTCAACAAGCCCATCAACTTATATCTTTGCATATTAGTGTCGTATATACAACAATGGATGGAATAGTTGAAACTTTTTTAACAATACCTAACATGCTATAGCCCAAGAAATTATATTTTATTTCCGTAATTTAATGGGGATTTGAATCATTAGATTCAAAAAATAGCCCATAAGCAAACAAGGCATAATTTGTTTTAATTGAAAATCCTCACAATAAAAGAACTTCTAAGAATTATCAAATATTTATGTACTTTCAAACTACCAAAGCGTAATTTTTAATAGAAATTTTACCAAGGCTTTCGAAACATGAGTTTTACTGTGTTTTAGAAAATTCAAAAAATTGGGTAATATGATTTTGTGAAAAATCATGTCACCTATTAATTTCTATAATATTCAGTTGATCATTTCACATTATTTTGAAAGTAAAGTAATTTGATGCAAAAACTTCCCTCAGTTGTTTTGCCTATATATTCATTTCCCAGTAAAAAAATTGTACTCAATATTTTGTGAGAATGGAGTTGGTTGACATCAACAAAAGAAAGTAGGAGTTAGGTTGTAATATGTTAAAGTAATGCACGTCATTATACATTTAAAATTCTTTTATAAATTTTCAAAAGATCCAATTTCCTGAAGGAACTTCTTTTCTCAAGTAGGTCAACCGATATTGCCAGCTATTTACTAAAAATTTGAAGCCCCTCACAACCAACATCTGTTAATTAATATAATTACTAACAAAATTCAAGTGAAGTTCAGTAGCAACCATTATTGCATCGGTGATAACTCCAAAATTTACATTGTCGATTTTAATTCATTTATATATCGGGAGTTATGCTAATAGTAATGCCTTATTTATGCATACTGTCAAATCTTTGTTTGATAAAAAGGAGACAAAGAGAAAAAAGAATTGCCACGGTGGGCATACCCAAATTAGCTATGGCGAAATATATTTTTTGTTTTAGTTTTGTTTACTTAGTGGCTAGTTTTTCAATTGTCGTATCATTCAGCTTCATGCCTATATGGCCGGATGACATTGAGTATCTACGCCACTTCATCGCCCCTGATTTTCCAACGGATCATTGCCATTCGAATTTTGTTTACCCTACATATGGGTCCACTCAAGCAAAAGTTTCGATTCCTAAGCATGCACATAACACAACCAATGAGAATGAGCAATTTGGCAAAATTGCTAGCGGGCCATCTCAAGAAGGGAAAATAATTATTTAACACTGATGTAATATTAATGGATTACCATTGTTGATACTACTTGTAATAAATTGTACCTAGAAGCTGATCAGTGGAATAAATATAAACTATTGGTATCAAATAAAAATGATGAGTGCGATAGCTTTATTTTTCTATTTTGTTGTTCCTTTAGACTAATGGCAGGAATAAATTTTACTTGCTTTTATTTTCAACAATAGGAGTTTAGCATGTCAAATAACAAAGAATTGACAACAAATTTTATAATTAATTTTTTATTTATGATTAAATTGCAAAAGTGAAGATGGATTATCAAGGTAAGCAAATATTTGAGCTCATCGGATCCTGATAAAACTAAAAGAAAATATTATTTCAAACGCTATTGACCACATGTGCTATAAATTGACTTACTATAAGTGACTTGGATGACTCCGAGTTGGAAGTTAAAATTTATATTTTGAATCATATGGTTCAGATGTGCTTGTTTTATTTTTTTAGTCTATAGATTGGACACAAAATTTAAGATTCATTGTGTACCTTAAAATGTGATGACGTTCAAAAAATACGGATTAGTTCGAACACATATCACAAAATATACCCTGATATTTTAATCTAAATGCATAATTCTTTTACTAAAGGAAAAAATCAGATCAAAAGTGTTAAAGATAACCATACAATTGCATCGGAGTCAGACGGTAATGCAACCATTTTCCAATAATAGTCTTATAACCTTTCGCAATTAGTCTATTTTCCAAAATTCTAAAGTACAAAACTAATAAATTTATTAGCGAGTTAAGAAATATTGCTCTGAAAGTTGTACAAATTTCAGTAAATAATCACGAGAACTTTCAATATCACATATTTTCCAAGCAAACAATGCAAGACAAATATTATAATGGGCAATGATAGGTACAATTTTCTAAGTAGTTCTATACTGCTATCATCTATGTTTAATCATAACTATCTTTTGGCTTGCTTCCATGGCTATGATACAGCATAGAACATGAACAAAATCGAATTGAGTGATAATTTTTAGAAGATTTCTCCAAAATTATAAATTCAATTGTGTTAATATTTCAATATTTCTCTTTTGGATTGCAGAATTTGTGTTTAGTTGAGCAATTCAAAAATTTACAAATACATTATGTTAATCAAAGTCTTCAATTAAACTCCAGATTTTCTTATTTTAGGCAATACTTTTTAAAATGACTAGCAAAATAAGAGACAAGACATTAATGATCATAATTGTTTGTGTAATTGATGATTTGATCAACCCATCAACTAGTATCTTTGCATATTAATATTGTCATATACTACTATGGATGGAATAGTTCAAACCTTTTCACAATACCAAACTAGTTATATTCCAAGGACTTATATTTTACTTGCAAAATTTTGTGGTGGTTTGAAACTTTAGAATGAGAAAATTGGACCATGTACAAACAAGGCATGATTTGCTTTAATTGAAAATCCTAACAAATGAAAGAACTTCTAAGAATTATCAAATATTTATATACATTGAAAATACTATAGCATGATATTTAACAAAAATTTTACCAAAGCTTTAGAAAACATGAGATTCCATATTTTTTTAAAATTCTAAAAATGAGCAATGTGGTTTTCTGAAAAAGTATGTCACCCAATAAATTTCTATAGTGTCGAGTCGATTGGTTTCATATTATTTTGAAAGTAAGATAATTCGATGTAGAAACATTGCTCAATTGTTTCATCCTAGTCTTCATTTTCCAATGAGGAAATTATACTTAATATTCTTTATAAATGGAATGGGTAGATGCCAATAGAAGAAAATAAGATTTGGGTTGTAATATGTAAAAATAATGCACGTGACTATGCCTTTGAAATTCTTTTATAAATTTGTCAAGGATTAAATTTCATGATGGAACTTCTTTATTTTTAAGTAGTTTAACCAATAATGCCAGTTGTCTGCTAAAATTTGAAGCCCCTCATAATTAATATCGATTAATCAATTTAATTGCTAACAACATTCATGCGAAGTTCAATAGCAACTATTATTACATCTGTAATAACTCCAAAATTTGCATTGTAACTATTGTACAAAAAATAGTCTTATAACTATTATTATGAAAATAGTCTTATAACCTTTTACAATTAGTCTATTTTTCTAATGTTCTAAAGTATAAAGCCTATAAATTTTTTTGTGAATTGGCAAACATTATTCTAAAAGTCATACAAATACTAGCAAAATAATAATGAGAGATTCCAATAGCACACTTTTCTAAAACAAACAATGCAATAAAAGTATTACAATGGACAATGATAAGTGTAATTTTCTAAGTAGTCTTACGCTGCTATTGTTTATGTTTAATCGCAACTCCCTTTCGGCGTGCTTCGTTGGCTATTACTCAACGTAGAATATGTTCAAAACTGAATTGAGTGATAATTTTTAGAGAATTTCTCTGAAATTATAAATTTGATTGCATCAGTGTTTCAATGTTTATTTTTTGGATTTCAATGTTTATGTTTAGCCAAATAATCCAAAAAATTTATTAATACATTATTTTGTCGATCAATGTTTTCATTTAAAGTCCCAATTTTCTTCTTTCAAATAGTACTTTTGAAAATGACAAACGAACTAAGATACAAGGCATTAACGAGTCATAATATTTCATATAGTTGATGATTCAACAAACCCATCAACTTGTACCTTTGCATATTAGTGTCATCATATACAACAATGGATGGAACAGTTGAAACTTCTTTAACAATACCTAACATGCTATAGTCCAAGAAATTATATTTCATTTCCCTAATTTAATGGGGATTTGAATATTTAGATTCAAAAAAATAGCCCATAAGCAAACAAGGCATAATTTGCTTTAATTGAAAATCCTAACAAACAAAAGAACTTCTAAGAATTATCAAATATTTATGTACTTTCAAACTACTACAGTGTAATTTTTAATACAAATTTTACCAAGGCTTTTGAAAGCATGAGATTTAGTGTTTTCTAGAAAATTCAAAAAATTGGGTAATATGATTTTGCGAAAAATCATGTCACCTAATTAATTTCTATAGTATTCAATTGATTCGTTTCACACTTTTGAAAGTAAAGTAATTTGAGGTAAAAACATTCCTCAGTTGTTTCGCCTATATATTCATTTCCCAATAAAGAAATTGTACTCAATATTTTGTGAGAATGGAGTTGGGCGGCATCAATAAGAAAAAGCAAGATTTAGGTTAATATGTTAAAGTAAGGCACGTCATTATATGTTTAAAATTCTTTTATAAATTTTCAAAAGATCCAATTTCCTGAAGGAACTTCTTTTCTCAAGTAGGTCAATCGATATTGCCAGCTATTTACTCAAAATTTGAAGCCCCTCACAACCAACATTGGTTAATTAACAAAATTACTAATGAAATTCAAGAGAAGTTCAGTAACGACCATTACTGCATCAGTAATAACTCCAAAATTCACATTGTCAATTTTAATTCATTTATAAATCAAGGGTTATGCTAATAGTTATCCCTTATTTGTGCATACTGTCAAATCTTCATTCGAAAAAAAGGAAACAAAGAGAAAAAGAATTGGCATGGTGGGTATACCCAAATTAGCTATGGCGAAATACATTTTTGGTTTTAATTTGGTTTACTTAGTGGCTAGTTTTTCGATCACCGTATCATTCAGCATCACGCCTCTATGGCGGGATGACATTGAGTATCTTCACCACTTCATCACCCCTGATTTTCCAATGGATCATTGCCATTCGAATTTTGTTTACCCTACAGATGGGTCCGCTCAAGCAAAAGTTTTGATTCCTAAGCATGCGCATAACACAACCATTGAGAACGAGCAATTTGGCCAAATTGCTAGCGGCCCATCTCAGGAAGGGGGGCATAAAAAAAAATGATGGAGTATCCCTTATAAAGTCAAGAAACAAAATTTGTATACACATGAGCTATCAACACATAGAACATGTATGACAATAATTTGTATGCAATATCATAATGAACCAAAGCACATATATAATCTCAAGAAGTTCCCCCTAAGATGATGCATATACAATCAACTAAGATGTATGTATCTAAGAGAATAAAGTCACCATAATATCCATAAATAAAACCAATCAAGGTTCAAAGATCCACAACATCAAAATGAAAGCACAAAAATGACCTAAGAGGAGGGAGGGTGGGGGGGGGGAGGTTGGGGTGTGTAGCGGGGGGTAAATTAGTTTTTGTAGAAGAAATTACACTTTTTAATGTTAAAACCAAATTCACAATCCAACAATCCAATGCAAAGGAACAAGTCTTCAACTAATATGGCACCATGATTTTACATAGTTCAGTGACTAATCAAACCTAATCCATGGCCCTTGTTTTGGTCTTGAGGACTTAGACTCTCTATTAGAGTCATCACTTCTTGAGGTGAAGCTAAGCTTTATGCCAACTCATAACCGTAAGCATCACTTCCTTCAGGTGAAGCCACATTCGTACAACTCTTGCTCCAACCAAGAATAATTGACTCCCAGACTAGAGATTTGATCTCTCAAATACTCCAAATTCCCTTGGAGTAATTTACAATCAAAGAGGATAAAAATAAAGTACAAATTGCCTCTCTACAATAGCCTCTCAAGATGATTACAATGACAAGAAGATATGAAAGTTGAAGATCAAAGTTTAGATCAATTGGAGGATAGAAGCTTCAGAAAGCTTGTTTGTTTCTCTCAAAATAATTAGAGATGTAAAATTTGTAATTGAAACAAGCTCCAGGCCCTTATGTATATGTTGGTGATTGCACTAGTCATTAAGTTATGCTTTGTCGAGTTTGGGCATCTGAACTATATGGGTTCTAACATCTAAAGCATCCCAATGGTCAAATTTAACTATCCATTATAACTGATGTCATAGATTTAGATATAGGTTTAGGCACAAATTAGAGCATTTGAACTCTATAGTCTCAGGCATTTGAACTATTACCAAACTTCCGAACCCTATACATAAAAAAACTAGAAGTTATAGTTTCTAAGTCTTTGGGCATCCAATACTAAGATTGGGGTGTCTAAATCTATTAGAAATTCCAGAGTCATTTCTAGTAGATTTTGTCATTCAAACTCTGACATTCGGGCATCCAAATTTAACAAAAAACTTATTATTTTACTATAACTTCAATTCCATGTTAGACATCTCCACAAGCTAACCTTGGACAAATAATAAGTTGGTGAAGGCATTCTAATATAAGTTTGAGTGTTAGCCAAAGCTCTAAACTAAGTATTCAAAAAACATATCTTCAACTCAAACAACAAATAAAAATTCTAGACCTAGTGAACTAACTTAGATGATCTCTTGAGCCTTCTTCAAACCATCATCAATTCTTCAAGTTATGTCCTTTGATCCACTATCGCACCTCATCTTTAATATTGTCTTCATTTTCATTTACACTTAAGGCTTCCAAACAAGCTTGATCTTCATTTCAAGCTTGGCTTGATTACTAGCTATACTATGCTCAAGAGATTGATCAAATACAAAGTTTGTTCATCATCAAATACAAAGTTTGTTCATCATCAAAACTACAAAGGGTGACATAGAGAACATAACTGAAGCATCATCTATACACAAACTAAAGCCATAATCCATAATCCATAACATCAAAGTCTGAAAATCCACTAAAACATAATTTCAAGAAAGAGGATCTATGGGCTCAGTCCAAGTGTAGAACAACCTAGTAGAGTGTGAAGCATCTCAGTCACCCATCCATGGAGGGTTGGAACCCATCCATAGAAGTATGGAGGTATGCCAGCTGCTGGGTTGTGCTCTCTATGAAATCATCCAGCAAAGCTAGTCTCTCAAAGAATTATGTGCATTAACCTCAAGAAGTGCAGGTGGAGGTTCATCATTATTAGAGTCATGTCCAGCACCCTCACCACTCCCTATGGCATCGATCTCCATCTCCTCTCCCTGAGTATCTCCATGCTTTGTAGCTCTAATGGGTCCATGTACCCAAGTTTCATCTTGGTCGCTAAAGCCCATCAAGTATAGTGTGAAGTAAAAGAAGGTATCTATGGGATCTGAATCGGCGACTTGGGATGGCAAAGACCCTTACGAGTGACCTCAATCCACAAATCAAAGTGTGTTTAATTTAAGTGAACTATTAGCTATTGTAAAAATACTAACTTCCAACAAACACAAGACCTTTTTTTAATTACCCAAATAATTATCAGAAACCTCCTAAAGTGAGAAATCTAACTAATAAAATAGTGACAAAAAAAGAAAAGAAGAAAATATCATTTGATTAGCATAAGAAATGAGTACATGATTTAAATGAGGGCATACCCTTACTTTATAACAAATTTTAGCATGGAATTATAGAAAAAATAACAATAAAAAAAGGGAAGGAATGGGAAGGAAGCTTTAGTGTGTGCTATTACCCCATTCCCATTTGATGGACCATATAATGTTTGACTTGGATAGTCTTGACATGATCCTCGATAGATGTTGATGACATCATCCAGTGCAAACATGAAAAAAAAAAGGAAGTGGAAAAAGGCTTGAAGTGTGGCTAGTAGATTTGGGCATTTGGCTATTAACTTCTTTTAGTAGCTTTACCGATGGCTTTTTAGGCTTAGCTTGAAGTGTAGCTGATCGCTTTGAACATTGGCAATTAACTTCTTTTGGTAGCATTATTGAGTGCTTGTCAAGTTTAGTTTTGAAGGGAGAATCATCAATAGCTTTTGTAGGATTGATTGGCTTAAGGGAGTGTCACCAACAGCCTCGACGGTTGACTGGCTTGAGGGAGCGTTAGCAACTATTTTAGGATTAACTAGCTTGAGGGAGCATTAGCAACTATTTTAGGATTGACTAGCTTGAGGGAGTGTCACCAACTACTTTAGGGTTGACTATCTCATGATTATTTTTGGGTTGACTAGCTTGAGGGAGTATTATCAACTACTTCAGGGGTTGGTTAGGTTGAGAAAGCATCACCAACTATTTTGGGGGTTAACTAGCTGAAGGGAGCATCACCAATTGCTTTGGGGTTGAGTAGCTTGAGGGAACACCACCAACTACTTTAGGGCTTAACTATGTTGAGGGACCATCACCAACTACTTTGGGGGTTGACTAGTTTGAGGGAACATCACCAAACTACTTTAAGGGTTGACTAGCTTGATGAGTTGCTGATGGCTTCGAGTGTATTATCAGTTGACCTATTTTAGATGAGCATTTTAATTGACTAAATAAGTGAGCTCAAGCCTACTTTTCATCCCTTTTAATTTGAAGGAATAATTAACATCATTAGCTTATACTTATTATCTTTGACTTGGTTATTGACAATCTTTCTTAACTTATTGTTGATCAGGTATGTAGTATTGTTGATAGCTTTGAGTTCATTATCAACTACCCTTGACTAATCTTTAGATTCTACCTCCGGTTGGGTTTTAATTGGATAATGGATTAGACCCAGTGGGACTCAGTAATCAACTCTCCTCCTTTTCTTGTCATTGATTTAGTTTGAAGTATTGCTAATGGCTTTAGTAGCACACCCAACGAGACTCAATTTGGCTCACTTTAGTCCTATTCAGACACACTTTGATTTAGGTTAGGAAGGTAGCACAACCTATTGCTCTTGGGGTTGGGTATAGCCTTCGAGTGCTGCTAAAGGTTTTTATAACATACCTAGTAAGACATAGTTTGACTCAATTTAGTTCTATTCAAACTTGTTTAGGTCTAGCTCGACCTATTTTCTAGTTTAGATTCTGGCCTATCTTAACTTTAGTTTGACTACTTCCTTTTTTGGTTTGAGTTACTCTCAATTCAGGTTTGAGTTTGGATTCCTTGATTAGTTCAACTTTATTTAGGCTTAGTTCAGACTTAGCTTAACATGATAGGGTTTGGTTTGAACTTGGCTTGACCTGATGGGGTATGGTTTGAACTTGACTTGGCCTAATTGGGACTTGGTTTAGACTTGCTTTAACCCGATTAGCTCGATCAGAACTTGACTTGGCCCAATTGGGATTTGGTTCAAACTTTGCTTGATCTAGTAGGGTGTTGGTTTAAAGTTGGCCTGACACGATAGGTTTTGATTAGAACTTAGCTTGGCCTAGTTGGAACTTGGATTAGATTTCAGTTGAATCCATATCACTTGACTTAATTAGAGTTCAAATATAGTTTGATTCAATTAGAGTTTAATTTAGATTCACTTTGAGTTGAGTCAATTGTAATTTTGAACTTATTTTGATTGGGTTCAAATGATGTTTGACTCAATTGACATTTAACTCAGACCTTGTTTCCATCTCAAGTTAACTTGGTTTGATTCTAAATTGGCCAAATTTTGGATTGGTCAAGACTCAAATTGATTTAGAATGAATCTAAGCCCAAGTTGTAAGGCTTTTGATTAGAATGGATGACCAATTGGGCCACCTGTCAATCGATTGTGAAAGCATCATTTGTAGGTTTAATAGAACCAAATGACTAGTTTAGATATTTGACCACTAGGTAGAGGTTTTCCTATCCATCTAGTTTGGTTTTAGTTCACTTGCTCTTGTCCATTTAAGTTCATTTGATGTTTTATTCAAATCAATTTGGTCTTGTTCATTTGTTTTGGCAACATTGGCTTGAGTTCAATATGATTGAGTCATTAAATCAATCTTCTTATTCATCACTTTTGGTTTGAGAGCCCTCAGATTGTCATGATGATATTATAGTGAGCTTGGAAACTAGCCTATAGTCCCAATGATTGTGAGCCCAAGGGTTGGCTTAAGACTTTTTGTGAGCCCAATGGTAGGAGGCTAGCCTATAGTCTAATGGTTGTGCACCAAAAGGCTAGCATAATTTTGTTAGCCCAAAGGCTAGCATAATTCTATGAACCTGAAGGCTAGCTTAATTTTGTGAGTGCAAAGGCTAGCTTAATTTCCTAAAGGCTAGTCTAATTCTGCAAGCCTAAAGGTGAGCTTAGTTCTGCCAACTCAAAGGTTAGCATATGATTGTGAGTCTGAAGGCTAGCTTATGATTGCAAACCTAAAGGTTGGCTTGTGATTGTAAGCTCAAAGGCTAGCTTGTGATTGCAAGAATGAATGCTGTCATGATTATGAGTCTAAAAGCTAGCCTGTAGTCTAGTTGTGAATTTTTGTTTAGTTCTACCCTTTTATGTTCTCATTTTGGTTCAAGTGAGTTCCTTTTGTGATCATCTTTCCTTCCTCATCAGAGGACTTCATGGTAGGCTTCAAAATCCACAAGGGGTAGTATCATAGTATGTAAGGGGCCATCAGTGGGTGTAGTGGTGTTGGAGGTCCATTGATGCACAAGGGGCCATAGGTGGCTGCAGTGGCAATAAAGTCCATAGATCTGCAAGAGACTATGGCTGGTTGCAATGTTGATGGAATCCATCAGTGTACAATGGAACATGGGTGGCCATGGTGGTGATGAGAGTATGTTAGTGCACGAGAGACCATGAGTGGTCACATTGGTGATAGAGATCCTGCTAATGCACAAAGCTATGGGTGGTCGCGATTATGATGGAGCTTGAGGATGCACAAGTGGTTCTGCGTGGCCACATTAATAGAGTGCATGAGCATCTAGTCCCCTTGAGTTTGGTCATCTAAACATAGATAGCAGCATATTCTATGGGGTAGTGGGAGCACGAGGCCACGAGAGCTCGGGGTGGCTAGTGCTCAGGGTGTGGGAGGAGTAGGGGCAACAATGGTGACAAAATTCTCATGGAGACAGAGGAAGAAGAAGGCGTAAATTCAAAAAGAAAATGAGGGGGAAATTGAGCCTTGTATCTCTTCCTTTCTTCTTGATACACTTTTTTGATCACTTCCTTGATAATGAGAACTCCTCCTTTTCTTATTCTTTCTAAATTTCTCCTTTGATTCGTGCAGAATTTTGCCCAAGAATTGATCACCAATTATGTCCAAATCATGTGCTATAGTCTTCCTTTTATAGTATGGAGAAAATCTTCAATTTAGATCTTCGATTGATTCAATTTCAAGATTTGATGTAGTGTATTCTTGCCATAAATCTCATATTTGGATCTCTAATTGATATATTTTGAGATTACATTCTTCCTGATTGAAAATTCCATCAATCATTAATGGATTTAGAAAATTCTGTATTTATAGATTGTGCTTGAATTGGATGACTAGTTGGGAAATCAAGCATCTGACTAGGCACAAACATGCTCAGTCTATGAGGTTTGGGTGCCCAAACCTTTAGGGTTTGATTGCCCAAACTTGTTTTGATCTTGGCATGATTTTCCTGGCCATTTTCACTTCAAATTGGACCTCACTCACCATGATTGGGCTCAAAGTCTAACTCTATTGTTTCACAAACTTGAAGTTGGAGTTTGAATTACAAAAATCATTTAAACAAAGTGCCCTCTTCGCATCTACTTCATGAGTTTTCTTGGAGAGAGAAGTGGATGTGAAAAATAGTGAGGATTTGATTTCTTTGTGCCGCTTTTGCAAGTGTCTAACAAGTGAGCCTCTTTATTCTCCTATCTTGTAGTAGCTTTTCTTTCTTATTTCCTATCAGTTTGCTTGCTCCTCTCTCCTTCTAAAGATATTATGGAGCCTTTTGTGATTGAGAAAATTCAAAATGGGAAAGAAAATAGGTTGGCTTTATGACACTTTCTTCCCATCGTGTCGATTGACACATAATCAGTCATTGCTTAACAACCTCAAGAGAATCAAAGATGAGTGTGGGTCAACAATTGCCATGTCTTTTCACACTTTTCCAAAGAAGGGTGTGCCACGTGCTGATGGGATGGGCGAGTCCTTAGGCATGAACCAGTTGGCACTTTAGGCAATAAGAGTCTTCGAAAACCCTCAGGTTTCATGTCTTTAATGGCTGCTTACTTGATTGGGGATGACCTTTTTCACTTGCTAGGGTAGTACCGTTTTTGTCAAATTACTCAAAGTGGGCTGATGCCATGATACCTCAATTTTTAGGCCAACTTATGGGCCTCGATATCTTAGGAGTCACAACATCCAAGTGATGGTATGCAAGAGACTCAAGGATTTTGCACAGTCTGATCAAGATATGGAACCATGGCACAAATACCTTCCATACTCTATATGATGAGATTAGTATCTCCTTATAGGATATAAAATAGCTAGCTAGGATTCCTATCCTTGGGAGTTTGTATGATGAATATATCCCTAATGACTATCACATAAGCCTTGATTTCAATTATACCCTACGTGATCTCAAAGTTTATGATTGGATGGTAGTATATTTTTTGAATAATCAGAAGTGGGTGTATTACAATTGTTGGATCAAGTTTTTTTATGAGAGAATTCTGACAAGTGAGCCAACTAGATCTGATCATATTATGCGTGATATAGGAGGTTCCAAAATTTGTCCCTAAAACCTATTTTGTTGCCTTTATCAATCTATGGCTTTGCCACTTCATTAAGCGACACCACAGGCAA
Source organism: Trichopus zeylanicus subsp. travancoricus (assembly GCA_005019695.1). Classification (NCBI taxonomy): domain Eukaryota; kingdom Viridiplantae; phylum Streptophyta; class Magnoliopsida; order Dioscoreales; family Dioscoreaceae; genus Trichopus; species Trichopus zeylanicus. Next base: position 246,483 of record RXID01015130.1, read on the forward strand.
TACATTCACCTAAGGACATTTGCGATGGTTTATAAGATGGCACATAGACAAAGAGTTGCTCTATCTCCTATGGTGCTAGGCTTGATATATGCTAATCTCAGAGTAACGGTGGACAACCCTATAGGACCAAGTGATTCTTTAACTTTGTTTCCCATCTATTTTTTTTATGCTTGGATTTATGCCTACTTTTAGAGGACATATACTAAGTTGGAGTCTAGTGATGAAATTAAGAAGCTATGCCACTCATGCTCAATTTCTATTTGTAAGATGATTTAGATTATGAACATGGTTGCTTCCCTTTATTCTCCTAGAGAGGCTAGGACACATGTACAGGATCCCCAAAATTTCAAATGGCAAGCTTACCCTTTCACTCTTTCTAATTCTAATGTACTAGTGGATGTGGCTTATCTTCCCTTATCTCTAGAGACCTATGAGTATATTATCTCCTTGTGACATGGGGTGTTTCCACTTTGCTCAAGGAAACACTTGGTTGTAGAGTCTTATAATCTGCATTGGTTTTGTTGGCAATTTAAGTATCACAAAGGTTTTCCTAAAAATGTTCTTGCCCCTTCACTGCCATCATTTTTGGGTGAGTTAGTGGGCTACTAGTTTCATCTCACTCATCTTTGAGACAATTTGGAGTATTAAATTTTTGACATTGAGTGGGACGTCAAGGTTCTTTGTTTATATGCTATAACATGGTTTAACAACATTGAAGGATATTTTCATATTGATCCATAATCTCTTTTTAGGAATGAGCTTGGTTTGCATAGTAGGGAAAAGCAAGTAGTGAGCATTAGAGGGTCAAAATAGTAGAGGACTCAAGAGGTGTGGAAGGCTTTGGCCATAAATTTGCTCATCCTTAACCATATAGAGGGAGGTCCATTCCCCCTTATGGGATTGATGATGGCCATTTTCGAGGTAATGTAGGTTACAAATTGAGTTCAAGGTGAGAGGCAACTCAACATATATTTGATCATCTTCCTTCCAAGGCTCTTAGGCATTTAGCGACATATGCAGGTTTGCTTGTGGGTGGGAGTGTTGGATCAAGATCAACATCGCCACATACACTATCTCGAGATCTAATTTCTTTATTTCCTATGATTAACATAAATGCAAGACTAGAGGCAAGCCTTCCCTTACTAACTCAAGTGTGCCAGTCTTCTAATATGGACTTGAGTAGAGTGGTCCAACCAGCCTATCTGTTCCCTACATCAGCTGACTATTCATTAGATGTGAGTACCCACACGAACGGACAATTTTCTTGTCTTAAATTTGTTTTCCTTTATTTCTTCCTTTTTTAGCTGAGAATCTATTTCTTTTGAGATACACAATGATTTTGGTGGCCCTTAGATGATATTTCAGACTTTGATTGTAAGAGACATCTATATTTTGCAAAGTTTTGCATATAATGTAAACTATTTTCACTTTTATTATAGATGTGGTTCCTGGGTCATGTTTTGGTCGAGGGATGTTTATGTTCATGGGTATTCATCTGCTATCTCTATCATCAGATACCAGTCTACTATCTTCTTTTCCTATCTTTGAGGCCTTTTGTTGATATATTATTTACTTGTCTAGATCACAATAGAGGAACATGAGCAAATGACTACTGAGTTGCCATAGCTATTGGGAGCCATTACTAGGTTTTATGTATCTTAGGATTATTTTCATCCTATTTATCTCGGGCTCCTATTAGCTTTTGTCCTTCTTATTTAGGAATATTATTGTTGCCTTACAAGACTCCTTTGCTTTGCATTAGATTTCACTTGTAATCTTGTGTCCCTCACATTTTATTCTTGGAAATGGGTTTTGGTTTCCCACTTGTAGTGGACTTGACATGTTATGTGACAATGGACTTATTTTCCCAAATAAGAGTATATTTGAGTTGCCATACAAAGTGGACTTGATTTGCCACAGTGAGTGAATTTAAGCTGCCACACTAGGTGGACTTGAGTTGTCATAGGTTCATAGATTCAATCATTATATAAAGTGGATGGGGTTTTGCATTTATGTTTTTTCTCAAGAAACATGAAGTGCATATTTGACCAGACATTCCTTTGAGAAATCTAGACATTTCATCATATATAAAACATAGATGTTCTTGGTTGTTGGATCCCCTAAAGGCTTAAGCATAGTGCCTTTTAACGAATCAGGCATTTATTGGTGACATTGGCCTTTCCCCTTTATTATCAATTAATTGATAGGACCCCCTTTCAAACATCTTTTTAATGATATAAAGGCCTTTCCTATCATGCTCAAATTTTCCTTTCTTATTTCAATTTGACATAATGGGTCTTCTCAAGACTAAGACCATTTCTTCCTTTTGGAAGGACCTAAGCTAGGTTATCTTGGTGTAAGCCCTAGAAATTTGTGCTTTGAACATCTCCAAGTTTTGTTGTGGTGTAAGCCTTGTTTCCTCTAATGGCAGGATTACTTTAGTCCCAAAACCAATGCATAGGAGTCAATTGGGTAGGCATTCAATATATGGTACGATAAGCCCATAATGTTTCAGAAAGCTTTTGGTAATTTATTTTGTTTTTGGTAATGATTTTCTTCAAAATTTTGGAGAGGGTATTGTTAAATGCCTCAGCAAGGCTATTTGCCCTTGCATTATAAATAGGCAAATATCTCTAATCTATCTTGTGATGGTATGTGAATCATCTTATCTTGAAACTTTTAAAGTATGGTCCATTGTCAGAAATGATCTTCTGAGGGATGCTAAATTAGTACAGGATGTTTTTCCGAAAGAAGTAGATAATTGTATCCACTTTCACTTCTTTTAATAGGATTACTTTTGCCCATTGGGAGAAATAATTAGTTGCCGCTAAGATGAAGTAGTGATCTCTGGAAGAAAATGGCTTAATCAGGCTGATTATGTTTATACCTCATACCTCAAATGACCATATGGATACCATTGGATGTAGGGGGTTTGAATGTTGATGAATGAAGTCATCATCAATTTGGCATTGGTGATATTTACATACATACTTGATGCAATGTCTTTTGCTACAATGCTTTTTGGATCTAATTCAGAGTTGGACTTTAGTTCTCCTTTCCTCCATTCCTCTGAAACATTCTCCAATACTACAAGCTACCACTATACTTGACAAAATTGAATATAATGATGATAATATAGACCATTTGGCTATACTTCACAGCTTGTGTGGTGATCCCTGTAGTTGACATATTCAAGGCCAATTATAGACTATGTTGAGTTAGGGCCCATGAAAGATATTGGTGTGTGTCCTCACATAAGGATAGATGATTTTCTTTGTTCAATTCATGATTGGAAGGACCACCATGTTAGGATCTTTTGCCTTGACAACCTGGCGTTACCTCTTAGGGCCAAAGCTCCCTTGGACTTTGGCAAATACCATAAGCTTTATGGACATGAGGCCAAACCTTGGAGATTTGGACAAGGTCGACCATTGTCAATGAGAGGAATACTCCTCTATGGAGTTCTAAGGAGTATCTAGACTTGGATAATTTTCATGTGGCTTAGAACTTAGGTGGGCAATACATTCCTGAGCTGCTAGACTTGCATGCTTCCACTGCTTGTTTGTTAATAATAGTTTACTTTTTTTGTAGGAGGAGATGGAGGTCAGTGCATTAACTACTCCCTGGGGAGCAAACTCTCCCTTTTGGCTTCCTCCAAGGGCATAGTAGGAGAAGGAAGATCCTCCCACTCACCAATTGCTAAGAAGGTGTTATCCTTAGCTCCTAACTAGGAGGCCAAGGTTACTCAATGCTTTTCCCCCTAGCTAGAGAGGGGGGGAGGGGAGGGGGGGGGGGGGGGGGAACAGGGCATTGTAAACTTTGCCCCGCATGCTATCAACTAGGGTGAGCCTCTCGCTACCGCTCTAATCCCTAGGCTGGTCCCAAAATCTACTCCAACTATATCACCCTCTTCTATGGCTAAAGAGGAGCATGGGATATTTGTAGGGGTGCCATTCTCTTCTAGGGCTCAAATGAGAAGTCCTAAGGGTATGTGTCTAGCATAGGTGTCTCCTATGAATTACTTTAGGCTTCAAACCAACAAGTTCATCTTTGCAGAGATGAGCAATGAAATTTGGAGGGTGAGGTGATCATCACCCTTCTTCCATGCTTTTCTCTTTTTCTCTCTTTTAATGCTTTTACTCAACCACTGCATCTTGCTATGGTCATCAATGAGACCCTCAGGTGGTTAGAAATCACCAAGGATTTGTTAGAAAGTATCAAGTCATAATTGAAGGTGGGACTCAGAAGGCGACCAAGCTCAAGGAAGATCTCACTTAGTCAAGGACTAGCTAGAGGTGGCCAAGAAGGAGGCCTCTAATGTGAATCAAATGGCTAAGAAGGAGGTCAAACTCTTCAAGCGTCAAGTTGCAGCCTCTAAGGTGAACACAAACATGGTGGAGGAGGTCTATGACCATAATGTAAGGGCTTAGAACTAGGTGATAAACAAAATTAATGCTGCTTGTAAAGAGGTAGTGAAAGAATTCAAGGAGTCTGATGAGTACAAGGACAAACTCACCAATTGAAGTGCTAAGAAGCTCTCTAATGGCTATTTATATTACCAGTATGATGTCCTAGATGGACTGAAGAGGCCCAATCTTGACCCTTTTGGGGATTTGTTTCTTCAATCTATTGACCTCAAGCTACTAAGGCAGCACCCTTCCACTACCAGTTTGATGCCAGTAATCTTCTCTAATCTCCCTTCAAGCCTCTAAACCATGACAATGGACTTTCTAGGTGCAAGGTGCCACCTTCATCTGAGGTTGGGGAGGCTATCCTTCAACAAGCTCAACTCAACCTAATGGGGTCCCCTAAGCCCTTGAAGTGCCTGCCTATTTGGCAACTTTGGTATTCCTTAACTTTTTGAGCTTTTTGATGTAAAGAAAGCTTTTCTCCCTTTATTGCCCTTAATGAAAACTTTTGTTTATAGCAATGTAGGTATTTCATTCCAAATTTAATTTGAAAGAAAATATTTTATTCTACCCTTTATTTCAAATGGCCCATTGGGTTGTTAGATTGGAGGACCATGCTTCTGAGTTATTATCATGTTCCAATCATCATTGTGGAAGGTAATCCTCCTCATAGGTTTGAAGCATTCCTCATTCGAGAATAGTTCATTGGGCCATTTGATTGGAGGACTTTGCCTTAGAATGATGCTCACTTTCCAACTATTATTGTGGAAGTTGATACTCCTTATTAGGTCTCGAGCTTGCAATGTTTCATTGGAAAGAAGTGGATTGCTTTTGATAAAAGCTTTTGTTTCCTATATTGTGTCTATTCAATCTCGAAATGTGATTGGAATGCAAACATTTTGATCATATCTCCCTTCATTTGGGATGACTCATTGGGACATTATATTAGGAGACTTTGTCCCAGAATGATGCTTATGTCTTAGCTATTGTACTAAGGAGTGATCTTTCCTATCAAATTTGAGGCTCATGTCATACCATTGAAAGGAAATGGCCACTCTTAACTTTTATCTTTGACCGCAAGCTTGCGCTCCTTCATAAGCTTTTGTTGGCCCTAGCACCTAGGTGCTTTCCTAGTTAAGCATAGAGCTTGTAACCAGGCTTTGGGGTTCAAGCATAGAGCTTGTAATCACTCCTTGATCAAGTGCAAGGCTCATAAATAGTTTGCATTGCTTTTGGTGGCTTTTAATGAAGACCTCCATTTCCTAGCAATTCATTGCTTGATTCAAATGCAATCAAAATGAAGGTTTTAAGCATACCTTTTCTTGTACAGCATGGCTTATTAGGACATCTTTTCTGGAATGTTTGGAGGTCAAGCATGAGAGTTTGTAACCATTCCTTGGTCCAGAGCCAGTCTTTTAATTGGGTCTTTATTTCTCAATCAAGAGTAGATTTTATAATTGGATCTTCAGCGGTTCAAGAGTGAAAGTTTGTAACCATACCTTAGTTAAGAGCGAATCATGTAACTAGGCCTTTTTCCTTGGTCAAGAGCAAATCTTATAACTAGGCCTTGTTCCTTAATTAAGAGTGAATTTTGTAACTGGGTCTTCAAGGGTCAAGTGCAAGAGCTTGTAACCATACATTGCTCAAGAGTGAATCTTGTAACTAGTTCTTCATGGGGTTAAGTGCTAGAGCTTGTAACCATACCTAGGTCACCAAGCCTTTGGAAGGTCAAGTATAAGAGCTTGTAACGATACCTCAGTCCAGAGCAGATCTTATAATTGAACCTTTGTCAAATCAAGTGCAAGAGCTTATAACCATACCTTGATCAAGAGCAAATCCTATAATTAGACCTTCAGTGCATCAAGTGCAAGAGCTTATAACCATACCTCAGTCAATAGTGGATCTTATAACTAGATCTTCTAGGGGTCAAGTATGAAAACTTGTAACCATATCTCAGTCAAGAGCAGATCTTACAACTAGATTTTATTCTTTAATCAAGAGTAGATCTTGTAACTGGGCATTGTTCCTTGGTCAAGAGTAGATCTTGTAACCGGGTATTTGAGTGGTCAAGCATGAGAGCTTATAACCATTCCTTGGTCAACAGCAAATATGTAATGGAGCCTTTGGGGGATCAAGTGCAAGAGCTTATTATCATAGCTCAGTTAATAGCAGATCTTATAACTAGGCCTTCGAAGGGTCAAGCATGACAATCTATGACTATACCTCAGTCAAGAGTGAATCTTATAACTAGATCTTCGGGGGGGTCAAGTGTGAGATCTTGGAACCATACCTTGATCAAGAGAGGATCTTATAATTGGACCTTCAAAGGCTCAAGCATGAGAGATCGTAACCATACCTTGCTCAAGATTGGATCTTGTACCTAGGCCTTGTTCCTTGATAAGAGCTAATCTTGTAACCAAGTTGTTAGGGGGGTCAAGCATAAGAGCTTGTAACTATACCTTGGTCAAGAGTATATATTGTAACTAGCCTTTGAGGCATCAACATGAGAGCTTATAACCATACCTCTGTGAAGAGTAGATATTGTAATTGGGCTTTGTTCCTTGGTCAAGAGTGAATCTTGTAATGAAGTTTTCAAAGTATTGAGCACAAGAGTTGGTAACCATACCTCAGTTAAGAGTAGATCTTGGAACCAAGACTACATTCTCACTTGCTATGATGACAAACAAGGGCAATCATGTTTCATTAACAAAGTATTCATAAATCATTTACATGTTAAATTTGGGGTGGCACTCTGATGGCCTTATTTGCTCTTTGATGGAATGGGCATCTGTCATTGCCATGGTGATGTTCATCATCTATTTTGCTACCTCGAGTCCATGCTATATATTGCCTTTCACCTTTTGTTTTCCTCTAAGCTTCCTTTGCTCTTCAAAGTAGGTGGCATAACAATGGCATGCCATGTCCTTGTCTCCTTATATTTCTCCAATTTTGAACTTGGTGGGAAACTGGAGAAGTAGCTAATTTGTGGAGATTGTCATTGCAATCTATTCAAGGTAGGGTGACCTAGGATTGCATTATAAGGGGATCATGTTCTTATTAAGGTGAGCTTTTCTGACCTTATGTGACTGTCATGAGCACTCTCACTAACCCCTTGGAGTTTAATGAGTCTCTAGTGATTCCAATTAATCTACTCTAACAGAGGCGCAGAGGCTTATCACATTTCATTTGGTCATATGCCTAGGCAGAGAGGATATTGGAGATGCTCCCATGTCCACCAACACTCTTCTCATTAAATATCTCTCCAAGACAAGTGTGATTACCATAGATTCATCTGGATACTCAGGGCCTTTTTCTAGCGCTTGAACGTCCTCATTTTGCTCTTTTTTCTTGCGAGTGCCTCCCATGCCCCGCTGCTTCAATAAGGGGTAACCATTTTTGTCATAGCAGTGATCCTACTCTCTTGGAAAATGTCCTCCTAAATCATGATGAGGTGGTCCTTAATCACTTGAGCTAGGGGAAAGTATGGTGACCTTTCACCATGGCGATGGTTGTTGCAAGCTTTCACTAGGCCATCCTCCTTCCCCGATGAGTCACATTCTTCAATTTGGACATATCTCACTAGGTGGTCTTCATAGATCAGGTGCTCAATTTTGACACTTCTCCATGTCGTGGTCGTGGTCCCTATGACACATGTAGTACTTGGATGTATCGAGTCTTCTCCAATCTTGGTGGATTAAGGGGATTTCTACAAGTAGTCTTGGTCCTTGATTTGTAGTAGTATCTTGGTGTGAGGATGATTGAGTGGCATGTAGCTTTGAAACTTAGTTTTGCAATCATGCAGCTCAACTCGTTACCTCTTGGGTTTGGGTTATTGCAACTCTCACTTCTCTTTCCTTCCTTGAGAGCCATCAACTTCTTATCGAGCTACCATCATTTCTTCCACGTCAATATGCTCATGGACTTACTCCATGAATTTGATGAGTGTCCTTCGTAGCCATTGCGCCATCTTGTACACCACTCTGTCAGCCCTAAGGTCATTTATAGTAACAACCAAATTGATTGAACTATCAAGATCATTTAGCTTAATCTAGGCTATGTTGAACCTAGAGAGGTAATCTCTCAAGCATTTGCCTTCAACTTGACTAATTACCAACAAGGTGGATGAGTCGCGATGCCTTAGGACCAATGAGATGAACTGGATCACAAATTTGCACTCCAAGTCCACAAAGCTTTCCACTGATCTTGTTGGGAGGCTAGAGAACCAAGCTTGTGCCAATCCTTGGAGATTGGCTGAGAATGCCTTGTACATTGTGGTCTCACTTGCTCTATATAGTATCATACTATTTTTGAACAATCTAATGAGTTCTAGTGGATCACTGGTCCCATCGTAGGTCTCCCAAGGTGGTTACTAAAACTTGGGTCATGGACGCTCGGCTATGAGTTGTAGGTTCAATACGCTTATGGCACTACAAAGTCTCGCAACCTTTCATCCACCAGATGGGCGATCCACATCACCATCTCTTTGGCACTCCATATTGTGCCTACCTCCTAGGTTAGTTCATACCTTTTTTAAGAAGGATTAGTCTAAGCCTAACCCTCCTATTGGGCTAAAGTTTTTGTAGTGTGTTGATTTTCAGCCTGGCCAGCATGGCCCTTTGATGCTGGCTGGTGTGGCTCATCCTCCTCCCCAAGACTCCCTTGCATCTCATGGCCGCCTAGGGTCTGCCATGTGGGTACACACACTTATGTCATTTGGACCTGTGCTTTTACCAACTAGGAGATGGCATGGATCTCCACTACCCTAGCTCTGCAAATTCACCCCTGGACCAACACCACACACACACACACACTTCAACTTTAGTCGGGTGGGGCCTATCTCCAACAATGTTCTTATAACCTAGAGACAAGGGTTTTAGTCGGGTGGGGCCTATCTCCAACAATGTTCTTATAACCTAGAGACAAGGGTTTTGAGTGTCTCTTGGGGAAGCTTTTTGTGATGCCATCTACTCTGATATGCTAGCTACCATCAACTTCCCAAGGCACTGTTGTCATGGTGGGATGGTTACCATCGACTACCCAGAGAGGGATTTTTTGGCAAATCTCAAAGAAAGCACTAAATGTTGCACCCATCCACTTTTGACTAGGAGCCTATGAGCTCTTTCAGAACCTCTCCAGCTAACCCTAACTTTCACCAAAGAGAAAATACTACTCTCTCAATTTCAACTAGGGGAGGATGTTTCAACACTCAAGTTAGTATGTTATCCTTTATTTATACTTTTCACTCTTGAAAGGAGTTAGGATTTTCTATGGAAGAAATGAAATGCAGGAATTGAACTTACAAGGAAGAAGGGGAATCAAGGGGCTAGAATCCTTTATCTTGATATCATAGGCTCTATTATATAGAGCACTTTGGATAACTTAACCCAGACTCATTTGATAACCCTATCATGGTTGGTGTTCGAGTTAGCTGAGGGCTTTTTGGAAATTCTACTTGGTATTTTTTACCGTGACTCGGTGAATTTTATCATGTAGTGTGAGTTAGTGTAGGAGTTAGTCTAGGAGTTGGAATAGTAGTTGGTGAAGCAAGTAGCACAAGTGGTGTTAGAGTTTGTCTCCTACAAGCATTTCTAGAACAATCCATCATAAGGATAGAAGTAGCATGTAGAATGTGTAGGCAATTTGTCATATGCATATTCTTGGGGTACCAATGATGAGTTATAGAGCTTGACTTTCTAGGGCAACATTGTGAAGCTCATCCTTTACTAGCCGAGCTATGAAACTCATCTTCTAATAGTCAAGCTTCATAACTCATCTTATGATGGCTGAGCTGCAAAATTCATCTTCCAATGGCTAGATTTTGGAGTCTATTTTCTAATGGCTAGGCTACGGTCTCTATTTTTAGATGGCCAAGTTGTGGAGCTCATATACTCATGGTCAAGTTAGGGAGCCTATCTTGTAATGGTCGATGTATGGAGCTTGTTTTCTAATGGCCAAGCTATGGAGCTAGTCTTGTGATGGCTAAGTTATGGAGTTGGGCCTTTTAGAACCTTGTCAAACTTGGGTATAGTGGTGAGTCTGGCAATTTTAGTTTTGGCTTAATTTGCCTCTCAGTACACCATGAAATTTGACTTTGGTTTACCATTGCTCCTTGACATGCCATGTTTGTCTTCCATGAAGATATTATTCAATGTTGATCAATGTAGATAGATTTTGTCATGCATGTGGAGCCGAAACTAACCACCTAGATAGCAAAAACAATGAGAAGCAATCTTGAAAAAACAAATAAAAAAAATATGATGATTTAAATATGCAATCAGGTGTTATAAGAACATCACTTTTGACAAGTGTAAGCTCCTGTTGTTAATTATCTTGACAATTATTAAAAACCTCCTAAGCGAGAAATCTAACTAATAAAATAGAGATATAAAAACAAGAAAACATAATTGATTGATTTAAAGAAAGGGATTACATGACTTAAGCAAGAGCATCCCCTCACTTTACAACTTAAAGAATTTAAATTCATAATTTAAAAGAATATGAAATTGGAAAATAATGGTAAAGGCTTGGTGTTCATCATTGCCTTGCTTCCATGCACTCAACTGAGTGGAATCTAACTCGAACGGATGCTTGGATTGATCTTGGCAATGTTGATAACTTTGCTTGATTTCAAGGTGTGGCTGACTATCTTTGCCTTGTATCAATAGACCCTACTAAGATTTGACAACTTTCTGCTTGTTCTCAATTGCCTTCTTTTGATATTGAATTTAAGAGAATGACTAGCAATTTTATCTCATACTGATCATTGTCGATTTAATAATCGATGATCTCTTGGCTAGTTGTCAAATAGGTTTGAAGTGTCATCGATGATTTTAAACTTGTGTTGGTTGAGCTTGATGCATGACTAATAGTTTTATGTGTATTGTTGGTTTAGTTCTTTTAAACAAGAAATTTGGTTAACTAACTAAATGAGTTCAAGCTTGCCTTTACTTAAGTTTAAGATGGTTAACGGCCTTAGCTTTGTGCTAACCATATATGATTTGATAATCAATAGCCTCTTAGGTATATTGTTGATTAAATTTGAGGCATTACCAATGGCTTTTGAGCATGTGTTGGCTTAGATCAAAGTGTGGCCAATAGTTTCAAGTATGTTATTGGTTGACTTCATTCAAATACAACATTTGTCCAACTGACTAGAGGAGTGGAAGCCTGCATTTAATTCAGTTTAGATTAAAGTTTAGACTTGGTTTGGTTTAGGTCTGATATGATTCAATTTGATATTCAAAACTTGATCTTGATTTGAATATGATTTAATTCAATTCAATATTCAGAAATTGATTTTGATTTGAGTTTCATTTGATTTAATTTGATGTTCAAGACTGATTTTGGTTTGTGTTTGATTTGATTTGATTCAAGTCAGACTCAATCTTGTATTGGATCCTTATTAGTTTCCTAATAGATCCTTCACAAATCTTAGATTGACCCTAATTGGGTTCTTAATGGATTCTTAATGGATTCTAGATTGATTTTGACTAGGTTCTTAATAGATCCTTACTGGATCTTGGGTTTGACCCTTGATGTGTTCTTAATAGATCATTAATGGACCTTGGATTTAACCCTTGATGGGTTCTTAAGAGATCCTTAACAAATCTTGGATCTAACCCTGTTGGGTCTGTGATGGATCTAGGCTTAACCTATTAATGGGTTTGGGTTTGAGCCTTAATAAACTCGGGTTCAAGTTCAAGTTGATTTAGGTTTAACTTGGTTTTGATTAAGGATTGACCTAATTTTAGTTTAGGCTCAACCTAGTTTTTATTTAAATTTGAATTCGATTTAATCTAATTAGGATTTGGTTTGGACTTGATTTAATCCAATTAGGGTTTGTTTCAGTTAACCCAATTAGGGTTTAGTTTGAGTTTAATTTGATCTTGGATTGACCCAATTTAGACCTGATTAAGATTGGGTCTAAACTGATTTAGTTTGGATTATCTCAATTTGAATTTGAGTATAATTCAATATGAGTTTTAGTCTATTTGTTTGCTTGATTTAGATCCATTAGTGATTCATTTGAGTCAATATGGTTTCATTTGCTTAATGTGATTGAATTATTTGAATTTAATCAATTTAGCTCGAGGGCCCTTAGGTTTTCATGATAATTTTGGGTGAGACTGCAAGCTTACCTTGAGTCAATTTGGATTTTGGTGAGCTCACAAGCTAATCTTGATTTAGATGTTTAGCAAGCTTATAGGCTAAACTTAGTCTAAATAGATTATTAGCAAGCTTGCAAGCTAACCTTAATCTGAATAGATGATTGATAAGCTTGCAAACTGGCATTAGTCCAAATAGATATTTAGTTAGCTCACAAGCTAGCTTTAGTTTAAACAAATGATCGATGAGCTCACAAACTGGTCTTAGTTTAAGTAGATGATCAGTGAGCCTGCAAATTAGCCTTAATTCAAATAGACAATCAGTAAGCTTGAAAGTTGGCCTTAGTCCAATTAGATATTCAATGAGTTGCGAGCTAGCCTTAGTCCTAATAAATCATTGGCTAGCTCACAAGTTGGTCTTACTTTGAATAGATGCTCGACCAGCTTACAAGCTGGTCTTAATACAAATAGATATTGGGGAAGTTCACAAACTAACCTTATTTCAAATAGATGTTCAACAAATTTATAAGCTGACTTTAGTCCGAACAAATGATTGGCAAGCTCGCAAACTAGTCTTAGTTCAAATAGACAATTAATGAACTCACAAACTAGCATTAATCTAATTAGATGTTCAGCGAGCTCGTTAGCTGGCGTTAGTCCCAATAGACGATTGATGTGCTTGCAAGCTCGCCTCAATCTTAATAGATGTTAGGTAAACTTGCGAGCTAGCATTATCTCAATAGATAATTGGTAAGCTCGTAGGTTGGCTTTTGTTCAAATATGCATTTCATAAAATCACAAGCTGGTTTTAGTCTAAATAAATGATCGGTGAGCTTGTAAGTTCGCCTTACTTTGAATAGACAATTAGTGAACTCACAATCTGATCTTAGTCTAAATAGATATTTGGTGAACTTACAAACTAAACTTAATTCGAATAGACGATTGGTGAGCTCACAAGCTAGCTAGTCTTAGTCCGAATAGATGATTGGCGAGCTTAGAAGTTGGCGTTAGTCCGATTAGATATTTGGCGAAGTCACAAACTGGCTTTAGTCCCAATAAATGATTGAAAAACTTGTAAGCTGGTATTAATCCAAATAGAAGTTCGACAAGCCTGTGGACTAGTTTTAACCCAAATATGGCTTTCAAATGAACCTGCAAGTTGGGTCAAGATCGGAATTGACTTTTGAATAAACCTACATACTAACCCTAGTTAGTGGTAGCGATGTAAAAATCGAGGTCAAATCTTTCTTTTTAGTAGACACTTCTCTTTTTTTTTTTTTTTTTTTGCTGCCAGCAAGTTTTCTTTCTTTTTAGACCAAGATTTCCTTTTTTTTATTCCCTATTCCTCTTTGTTTGAACCGTTTTTCCTCTCTCTCAGTCGGGCCTTTCTCTCCCTCACCCATACTGAGCATTGCTCGATTCTTCGGGCTTATGTCCGGATCTAGTCTGATCTAGTCAAATCCCGTCCTAAGTTCACAGTGGCATACTCTGACGGGTAGCAGCATGTTTCGGTGAGCAGCGACACGTCCCAACGGTGGGTGGTGGCACTGGGGTGGGGCCAGACTTCAAGCGGCGCAGCAAGTAGCAATTGAGGTCAGTGGTAGACAGCCCAAACCGGTGATGACAAAAGAAAGAGCGCTGGGCGGAGGGAGGCATGGTGGCAGGCTTGTCGGCTTCTGTCGAAGGCCGTGGTGGAGGTAATGGTCACTCGACGCAGGTCATGTGAGTTAGGGTTTGAGCTGCGACGAAGCAGTGCAAGGTTGGCTTGGGGCTCTCAAAGGGGTGCAAGCCACGTGTTAGGGTGCCACCAGTGGTAGAAGCTTGGGAGTGGACAGAGACGGCCATCGGCAAGTCAACGTGGAAGATCCACATAGTGAGGCCAACGCATAGGAGGTTCGAGTAGATGAACGAGAGGTTGTGGTGTGGGGGCAGGCCGGTGAAGCTTATGAAGGTGGAGGCCAGGCAGGCTCACCAGGAAGCGTGAGCAGAGGAGCATGGCTAGGGAGACGGTGGAGTCCTTGTTGGGAGAGGAAAAGATGAAAGCTAAATAACTTACTTCTTTCTCTTGGTTTTTTCTGTTTTTTCTTTTTTGGCCTTCTCTACAATCAATCTCTATATTCTGATCTCCTCCTCTTCCTCGCTAGTATTAACATAGCTCGAAGAGATGGAGTTGGATTAGATTTTAATTTCTTATGTTTGACATTTTGAATTTAAAGACGTGATTGAAGATGAATATAGATGAGATTTACTTGATATTTGATAACTTTTTTGGATGAATCTATTTGTTGGAGATAAAAAAATTTAAAAATTATATTTACCATGAATATTGAAGTTTTAAGAGGTTATTTGTAAATATTTTTTAAAAAATTTAGATTAAATTATAAGTTTATAAATTTCAGGAAGTCCGTTTAGAGAAAGAACTTATTTATAAAGTTTTAAAACTTTTATAGTCTTTTTTGGATCAAATTTGATTGATTAGTTATAAATAAAAATTTTTAAGAAATTTATTAGCAAAAAATAAATTTCTAAGAGTTTATTTGTGAATATAAACTTTTTTGGAATTTATTTATAAATTCTAAATTTTATATAGATCAAATTATAATTGTCGATCTCTTGAGAAATTTATTTACAAATCCTAAATTTTATGAGCACTAGTTTATGATTTTAGGATTTTATTAAATTTTTCTGTAAAATTTTATCCTAGGGATACATTTGTAAGAAAAATCTGACTAAACACTTTTTTGTAAGAATTTATGCGATTTAGGGATCTATTTATAAAATGATTTAATTTTTTTCGTTTTGATCCTAGTTTAGGGTAAAATTTGGGTCTAATTTTGATCCAAATAGCTAACCCACTTAATCCATTTGCATTAAGTTTAGCTTGAATTCGAATTTTAGATCGAAATTAGATTTGATTTGAATTTGATCATGATTCAAACTCAATTAAAATTCATATTTAAATCATAATTTAATGATATATAAGATTTAATTTTAATATATTTTAATTAAATTTGATTGTAATAAAAATTACCTGAAATAATACAATTGGTTATCGTTATTGCCAAAGTAGACGGCAGCTAAGTTTTTCAGTCGAGAGATGGTGATCTCTCTTCCATTTTGTTTATGTTTTCCATAAATGCGAAGGCAGACATGTAACAAAAAATCAAAGAAACTTTCGTGAAAATTAACGGATACTTGTGGAGGAACTTGGGTAAGTGTTTTGGGTTAACAAGGCTATTGAATTGTTTATAGTCTCGTATGCAATATGTCAATGACGAACTTTCACATGCTGATTGCCATTTGGGGTTGCTGATCGGGCTGTAAGTTGGCTAGTTTCCGATTAGGGTTCCGAACCGGGATGTCAATTTAATTTGGGACTCGTTTGTTGCTTGAACTCGATTATTTAAAACAATTAATTTGATTTTGAGAAGCTGAACTCAAGCCAAAATCTGAGTCTAGTTTGAAAGCTCGATAAAACATTTTATTATCTTTTATTTTTCTTGAGTCAAACTCAGTTATTAAATCGTAATGTATAAGATCTAGATTTTCAAATGTTTTTTCTAGATTAGATTTTATCGGTCAGTAAATTCCGTTACATAGACTGATTATAATTATCCTAATATTTAAATAAATTTAACAGTTTAAAATCTAAAAATATATAAGAGCACTAATTTATCTTAAAGTTTGAGAGTCGCTCGAATTCGATTCACATTTTTAAAAAATGAGTCAAATTCAATTTAAAATTGAGCTTATTTTCTTAACAAATTGAGTATAAATTGAGGTTACCCCGCTTATTTTGATTTGAGAACTCAACTAAAGTTTATATTTTTTTTATACTATATAAATTAATATGTATAATATATATTTGAAATCTTACATAAATATTTGTTGCTTTATTATATTAATATTACATATATCATATGTACGATATATATATTTAAAATCTTACATGAATATTTGAATATTAATTTTAAAATTTGTAAATATTAATTAGTTGAAAATATTATTATTTAAAAAAAAAATTCAAGCTCGAAATCAGTTCAATCACGGTTCATTTGAGGTTAAAAGCTGAACTGAGCCGAGCTCTAGTTACTCGAGCTCGTACCGATCCAAGCTGGAAGCGTCGTATTTGTAGTTTACCCGAGCTACGTAGTAAGGATTTCATGCGATTTGTCCATAATATTATAGTAATGATTTTTGTGGTATATATTAATAATGATAACGATGTTCAGTTAATAATGGTACATAGTTTTTTTTTTTATAGTTTTGTTGTTGAAAATCTTGGTTTCAATTGTGCGGTACGTACTCGTGAAAATTCATGCATTCATCGTTGCAGACGACTTTTGTTGCCGGACAATTATCTTTCTTCTGCGGTGGGACAAATTTATTCTGAATTTTATGAAAATATTAGTTAAATTCAGGTATGATTAAAACTAGAATCTTTACTTCTGCGATAAATCTAACATATCGTTCATGTACTCGGTGGATCCTTCTGTTGGCTCTCAATTTATTCTTGTTTAGCTTTTATTCTGCCAAGATTTGATTTTGAAGCTTTTGATGTCATATACGCTGCACTGCACACCTTATTCAGTGACTACCTTTTAACATGAATTAACAAACTGTTATCAACTTAAAATGTTGGGCTGTGTTTGGAATGGGGTTAGGGACCAGGTCAACTTTTTTTAGAATTTTTTTTTTTTTGAAATTAATATTTATTATTTTATATTATTATTAAATTAAATTATTATAAAAAATTAAATAGTTTTTTGAACTTTAAATTATTGAAGTCTTAATTTTGATAAAAAGATATTAATTTATAAAAGTGGTTCACTAGTCTTGACTTTGACCTTGACTTTGACCTTGACTACGTACCAAACGGCCCTTGATGATATTCACAAGTCCAACGTTTTTGTTGCTCTCTATAGTTGTCTTCCAATTAAGTGTCATCAGGTCCAGAAAATGTTCGCCATGTGATGGCAATGTGTTTGTGTAATCTAATAAAACTAAATATGTGGCCAGTTCATTACCCTAAGTTTGGTTTGGAGGTGGTCTTGGATGTTGATTAAATGAATTCGGTGTTGTCCTTGCAGTCTAGCAAAGTTCCGCGAGAAGTTAACTTATTCTGAGAATGTCGAACAAAAAGTTTTAACTCTCAGAAGCCACAAGGAATTTTCTCGAAGAGAAATGGGTGGATGACACTCGTGTGACCATTGTAACGAAGGGCCTGTTTTGGTTTGAAATTATCTCAACTATTCACACTAATTAGCCATATTAGCTAATACGTATTTGAAGTTAATATTACAAGTATTATATGTTCCGGTGGTACTTTTTTAGATTAATAAACCAACGAACAAAGTAATACGGTATAATAGATAAACTAATTTTTGAGTAATTTTGGAGAAGTATGTTTCTCAAAAATGGGTCAAAGATCAGATTATCTATTATAATGTATTACTTTAGTTATTGATTCATGAATATTAATTTTTTTATTTTATTATGGGCCTATTTTATATAAAAATTAATTTTATTATTTTTTACTACTGAGAATAAAACGGTCATTGCGTGTATAAGTCTTTTTAAGTTTTTCTAAACTATCATTACATTCTCTCTATCCTGTCTAAACTATCATTACATTCTCCATCCTTGCTAAACTATCATCACATCCTATTTGGTTGAGCACCAAGTGTCCGCTGCAGATATTCTTGCAATGGCTTCAATGTTTCCTATTTCTTTTGATAAGTCAAAACTTCACAAATTAATTACAGACAAGTCAACGAAGCAAATAAAATATTACAAAATTGCAGGAAAATTATCCTCCCAAGTAAAACTTGCTCCCTTGACTGGACACTCCTTTTCGGTCCAGTGTGTCGCTGACACGTTCACCTTGGGAACCTGATGATAACAGTAGGATCCATTAGGATTTTTTCATTTAAAAACTATTTAATTGTTTAGAAATGAACAAAAATTTGGAGAAGTCATTTTTCTTTTTTTCACTTCACTTTTAAAACTAATTGATAGTAATTTATTTTTATTATTTCTTTAGAGAAAAATATTTTTTAAAAATATAATTTTAATATATAAATTATTATTTATTAAAAAATTTTAAAATAATTTGTTAAAAAAATTATATTATTATTTTCTGTGAGATTATTAATATTATTATAGTTTAAAATATCATTACATCTATTTTTAAAATTCATTTCAAAATAAAAAATGTAAAATTTAATTTACTTTTTTACTTTAGATTAGAAGTAGTCAGAAATGAAATTATTTTTGAAAAATCTCTTATGAAAAATCAAACAATAGAAGTGATTCTACTTCTGATGATACATCAAGTCAGCAAGTGGTAGTTCAGAGAACCGGATATGCGTAGAATGAAAGCAAAGCCACCAATCAAGGTGACTAAATGAGTCAATCAGAGAGAGAGAGTTTCAAACCAAATCTCTTAAGTTAGAAGAACCAATGAAGCCAACGTCAAAGGGTCGATTACAAATAGAAATATTTCGGCTAAGGGTTCGCCAATATATGGAGCCATTATGGGCTCGGTCACTTCATATATGAATAAGCTCATGAGAAGGGTCAACCATGTTCCAAATCCAGTTCAAATTGGACTTACTAGGTTTGGTCTGTTGCCACCAATATCCCAGCCCACAAATCCACAACACCTTTAGGAGTCAATCCCAAGGAATTCGAGATTAATCCCCCATATATGAGAGAAATTAGCAGAACGATTACTTGAGATTATGGAATTTGAATATGTCAAATCCCTAGGACCACTATAAATCACGAGACAACCAAAAAGGCAAAGGACTAATCATGATTATATCCACATTTTAGAAAGCAGATCAAATTTGAGTGTCAAAATGACCGCTGCTAGAGAGTTCTTGATAGCCTTTTTCATAGTTGTTCTTTTTGCATATTTAAAGGAAGGACAATTTGATAAATTAAAATCTCAAGAAATCTCTCAAACCAAAACTGGTGGTAAACCGTGCTCCATTAATAGTGGTACTTTCATTGAGAGTTACTCTGTCATTCTTCTTTATAGATCCAAAAGAATTCTAATGGTCCTCCTGCCATGCCTCTTAGAGCAACATGACCGTTATTATCAAAAAATCTCCTAGGGGGGCAGATGGTCCCTGCGCCAACAGAATCTCATAATTCTTCCAATAGACTAGGCGAGCTAGCCCAACAAGTCTATTCAGTAGTCTAAATGTCACAACAGCCTCAGGCACCCCCTCTTTAAATGGTACTCGAGATACCACTAGGACCTTCCAACTCAGTGAATCATCAAAAGTTTCAAACCTTAGTAATAGCAGTTCAGCAAATGACTTAGCTCCTCTAGGTTCAAGCAAAAGCTATGCGCAATCTTTAGGCTCAACAAATGTAGGGTCAAGCAGTGCCAAGTCTACCACCTCACTATACTCAATAGCTAGCTCATGCCCCAACACTATGCCTAGGTTCTGCACCAAACCAATGAGTCGAGTCATCACATCACCCCTTACTGAGTCCTGCATAACTTAGCAGATATCTACATTAAAGTTAATATAACCCCTTGTCTATGGCTCCTCCTCTTCAATATCATGCCTTGAGGGAAAATGATAGGTACAACCCCACATACGATCCGATCGACAAGCCCACATATCACATGCAAGCCTTGGTTAGAACTAACTAAGGCATCTCGAGAAAGGTCATTTCACATTCAAGATGAGAGTGTCTGGGTGCATTGGCTCATCCATCTTAGGTTAGATATAACACACCTCTAATATTAGAGGTAACATATTCTTCTTTACAGCCAAAGTTTTGACAGTCCCATACAAGGTGTATGATGGCATAAAGGATCTGATAGATCATGTCAACACTTTTAGGAATGCCATGACTCTACAAGGAGTGTGAGATTTAACCATGTGTAAGACATTTTCTATGACTATGTAGGACCCAGCCCAAGTACGGTATTTTGGACTATTGACGTATTTGCTTTGATCATCTCGTAGATAGATTTCTACAATAATTTTTCTCACTAGTATCTCATTGGAAAGATCCCTTTACATTGTTGGCACTAAAAGAAAAAGAAGGCGAAAGCCTGATAGAATACTTGGCTCCGTCTAATAAGGCTCAACTTGAGGTCATAGAACTTGACAGTTCCATTATCCTTACAGCTGCAATCAATGTTATCAAATAAGCTCGAGTCGCCTATGAGATGGCTTGCCGACCTCCCAAAAGTGTCATAGAGTTCATCCAATTAACTCGAGAATACATTGATGCCAAAGAAGTAATTGCAGCAAAGAGAAAGTTTGAGGGTCCTAGAAAATCAAAGATAGAGCCTTGAAAAACAAAGCTCCCTGATCTAAAGAAATAGAGGATAGAATGGAGGGAGCACAAGCCCAAGAATGAAGGCTTGAGTTTCAAGCCTACACCTCACTAAATAATTCAAGATCTGAAGTTCTTGCTCAAATTAAGCATTGAGATTTGCTACGAAGGCCTCTACCAATTCACACAACTTGGCAACACCTTAACAAATCAAGAGACTATTATTTTCATTGAGATTATGACCATGATACTAAAGAATGTAGGCACCTTAAAGATTAATCAAAAGATTCATGTGAGGACACCTTGGGCAATTTGTTCACTGAGATGAGAGAGCGTAAGAGACTTGTGGGAGAAAACTGCATCCTCAAACTCCCCCACAAAGGAATCCAACCCTGAAATCTCAACATGATCTTGGAAAGCCCACAAACCCAAAGTGCAGTCTCAACATCAAACAGTAAATGTAGAACCATCATTGAGGGGTTGGAGGCTCAAGAAGAGCTAATGAAGAGGCAACATTATGAACCTGAGTATCGGGATATAGTCTTCTCTACAAAGAATTTGGAAGGAATTTAACACCTAAAAATGATACACTGGTGATCTTGATAGTTTTGGATGGCTACACTACACAATATATCATAGTGGATATAGAAAGATCAGGTAATATCTTATTCGCTAGAGCCTACAGCAAGATGAAAATTGAGCAAAAGTTGGAGTCATACATTGGGATGCTTACAAGATTCACTGGAGACTTGGTTACCCCAATCGGCATGATCGACCTACTCCTCACGATCGGAGAAAGCCCCAGAACCACCATAATCTAATCAAAGTATGTCATGATTTGGACACATTTGGTGCATGATGTTGTATTGGGAGGCCCAACACTTAACTAGCTCCAAGCAGTAATCTCAACATTTTATCTAGTAATAAGGTTTCTAACTAAACATGGCACAGGTGAAGCCTGGGATAACTGGGGTCTTGCTAAGAGATCTGAGGCGTCTTATTGGGAAAATAATACTGACTTGAAAGAACAAGGTTCAGCAGTGGCCAAAATCAATGAGTCTTCCTCCGAACCAAAAAAGGCACATGTTGAACCCATAAGGCAGCTCATCAACCTTGTTGTCAATAAAGATTCAAGGAGAATATTGAAGGTTGGTGGGAACGTCATAGAGCCTCTCTACATAGAGCTAGGAGAATTCTTGTAGAAGAACCAAGACATCTTTGCATGGTCTCTGGAGGATCTACTAGGGATAGATCATTCAATCACATAGCATGAGCTTACAGTAGCAGAAGACTGCAAACTAGTCAAACAAAAGAAAAAACACTTCACTCCCGAGCGTCAAAGAGCCATCGTCGAGGAGGTGACTACTCAATGCAGGATTCATCAGAGCATGGTGATGGTGAAAAAGGCCAATAGTAAGTGGAGAATATGTATCAACTTCACTGACTTGAATAAAGCTTGCTTGAAGGATAGCTACCCTTTGCCCAACATAGATCAACTTGTGGATTCTACCTCAGGCTATCAACTCCTAAGTTTTTTGGATGCGTTCTCGGGTTATCATCAAATATGGATGCACCCCAAGGATGAGAAAAAGATAGCCTTCATTACAGACCAAGGTACATTTTGCTACGTCGCTATGTTGTTTGGGCCAAAAAATGCAAGTGCGACGTGCCAAAGGATGGTGAACAAGGTCTTCGAGGTTCAGCTAGGGAAGAACATGAAAACCTATGTCGAGGGCATACTAGTGAAAAGTGTCCATGCCGAAGGACATTTGAATGATCTAGAAGAAACCTTCAACACACTGCTAAGGGTTCAAGATAAAACTAAATCCCAAGAAATGTGTATGTGGAGTAGGTTCAAGAAAGTTCCTTGGGTACCTATTCTTAAAGTGGTGGATTCAAGCCAACCCGAAAAAGATTAAAGTAGTCTGAAAAATGAAGCCCCAAGTTCTCTTAAACAGATGCAAAGACTCACAAGTTGTTTGGTGGCACTCAACCGCTTCTTGTCAAGGTCGAGAGAAAAATGCCTTCCTTTTTTCAATGCTTTGAAGTAAGGCTCAAGATTTGAATGGACCAAGGAGTGCCATCAAGCCTTCAAGAACCTAAAGAAATACATGACAGACCCTCTCCTACTAGTAAGACCCGAACAAAATGAGGTACTCTTCATCTACATCACAGCTTCAGATCAACTGATAACTTTGGTGCTAATAAGCAATCGAGGTGGAAAATAACATCTCATCTATTACATGAGCCATGTACTTAGAGGAGCGAACACTTGGTACCCTCCTCTACAAAAGATTGCATATATTGTCGTGCTAGCAACTTGAAAGCTCCACCCATACTTCCAGGCATATCGAGTTACAATACTTACAAATATCTTGCTCTAATAGACACTACAAAAACCAAAAATGCATAGAGACTACTCAAGTGGTCAATTGAGTAGAGCCAATTCGAGGTAATTTTTGCAGCCTAGAAGATCATCAAATCACAAGCCTTGGTAGACTTCATGGTGGAAACCATGTCATACCCATCTAGGTCAGAGTTTGAACTATGTGAGGTTCAAGTTGATGGCTCATCTTGGGAGTTAGGGTGTGGCATTGGAGCAATCCTTCAAAGCTCGAATGGAAGAGTGGCTAAATATTCAACTCGGCTAGAATTTGAGGTTTTGAATAATTTTGTTGAATACAAAGCTTTTCTCCTTCGATTGTGCATGGCATTAGCAGCAGGAGCTAAGGAACTCAAGGTATTCAATGACTCCCAACTTGTGTTCCTATAGGTTATCTGAGAGTATAAGGTAAAAAAAGCAACTATGATGAGTACCTTGTCAAGGCATAAAACTTATAGCAAGGATGGATCGAGTCAAAATTTGCCGCATGCCTTGGAATAGCAATACTTAAGCAAATGCCCTCACAAACCTTACTTAGCCTCTTCAAATTCAAAACCAAGGTAGATTTTCATAGAGAATCTCTAGCGGCCTAGCTATTCAAAAGACATCAAGGTGAATGTGATAGACTTAGAACCAAGTTGGATGGATCCTATTGTTACTTATTTGGAAAAAAGGAAACTCCTAGAAGAACTAGTTGAAGCTCAGAGCAATATGAATCTAGCTCCAAAATTCACCTTGGTAAATGGGGTCTTGTACAAGAGGTTGCTAACACAATGGAAACTTTTCTATTAAAAACTTGAGGAGGCTAATTATGCCCTCCGAGAAGTCCATGAATGGATATGTGGAAGCCACAGAGCGGGACAAGCCTTGGCACATAAACTCCTTAGACAAGGGTATTATTGGATCAATATGACCATTGAGGCATCCAATTTCGTATCCAAATATGAACAATCCTAAAGACACCCTTTGATTTATCACAATCCCACGATTCAGCTTCAATCAACTCAAGTGGCATGGCCTTTCGACTATTGGGGAATGGAGATCCTAGGACCCTTCTCAATACCCTCGAGACAAAGAAAGTTCTTAGTAGTCATCAATTACTTCATCAAGTAGGTGAAAGCCGAACTACTTGCCATGATCATTGAGAGGAAGATCCAAGAGTTTCTCTAGCAAAATGTCATTTGCAGGTTTGGACTTTCACAAGTACTAGTAACAGATAATGGGAAATAATTCAATAGCTCAAGGTTCAATTGTGCCAACCTCCACATTGAGCTAAGGTTTACCTCAGTAGCACACCACCAAGCAATGGCCTGGCTAAGGTAACAAACTGTACCTTGCTGAAAGGGATAAAAAAAGTGTCTCAAAAAGGCAAAAGGCATCTGGGCTAAAGATTTACCACATGTGTTATGGTCTTATCAGACCGCTTCTCGTATGGCAAATAAAGAATTACTATATATGCCCACCTATGGGGTCGAGACAGTCATCCTTGTGGAATTCGGACTCACTTCTCTATGAGTTTAGAGTTATGATCCCTTGCTAAACATCTTGTTCAAATAAAGTTATCACCTACATCTTATTGGCTATGAAAATACTTTAAATAATAAAGTTATCATCTACACCTTATTGACTGTGGAAACACTTCAAACAATTAAATTGAACTAACGTAGGTTTGAACTTGCTTAGGCAGTTAGCTATAATATCTTTTTCAAATGAAGTTATTACCTAAGTCTTATGGGCTATGAAAATACTTCAAATCTCAAAGTTATTGCCTATGCCTTATCGACTATGGAAATACTTTAACTCCAAAGTTATTGCCTATGCCTTATTAGTTATGAAAATACTTAAACCCAAAGTTATCACCTATGCCTTATTAGCTATGAAAATACTTTAAACCACAAAATTATCGCCCATGCTTCATTAGCTATGAAAATATTTCAAACCAAATAAATTTATTGTCATTGCCTTATTAGCTAATGGAAGTAGTTCAAATTATGAAGTTATTGCAAAAGTTCAAAACTATCAGAAACACTTTAGACTAATCCTGATAAGCTACCGACAATGCAATCCAATGAAGTTATTGCTAAAGCTCAAAGTTATTGGAAACACTTCAAAGTACTCTTACTGCCTTTCATGTCCCACCATACAACACTATTAAACCAAACCATCAACATCTACCAAGAATCAAATCAAGACTTTTTTGAGTCAAACTCCACAAAGTCCAACACAAAGGAGCAAGGCAATAGCAAATATCGACCGCTTCACATTCCCTTTCTTATTTTGCATCATTTATGTATTCAAATTCATTAAAATGTAAAGTGAGGGTATGCTCTTACTTAAGCTATGTATCTTTTTCTCAAAATTAATCAAATTATGCTTTCTTCTTTTCTTTTGTGCCTCTATTTTATTAGATAAGTTTCTCATTTTTAGGAGTTCTTGATGATTGTTGGGGTGATTAACAATAGGTACTTATACTTATTGAAAGTCATATTCTCACAACACTTGATTGTGCACTTAAACTACCACACTTTTGATTTGTTATTACGAGGTTACTCATCGAGATCTTCAATATCCTGAATGGCCAATCTCAATCCCACATTGTGTAAATAACATATTGTTTCTCTTGAAATTGAATAATGACTTGTGAGTGGTATAAATTTATGTTGATGATATTTTATTTGGTGCAATTAATAAAAATCTATGTGAGATGTTTGCAAGTACTATGAAGGAGGATGAGCATAATGGGAGAATTGTACTTCTTCCTTGGACTCCAAGTGCAACAATTGAAAGATAGGATCTTCATCAACTAAGCAAAATATACCAAAGAACTACTCAAGAAGTTCAACATGGATGAAACTAAGGCAATAGGAACTCCAATGAGCTCTTCAACCAAGTTGGACAAAGATAAAGATGATGAAAATATTGATGAAAAGTGATTAGAGGTATGCTTGGTAGTTTATTATATCTTACTATAAATAGCCTCAATATTATATTTAGTGTTTACTTATGTGCTAGATTTCAAACATCTACTAGGAAATCTCATCTAGTTTCCATAAAATGCATACTTAGATATTATAAGGGCATACTAGTTTAGGATTGTGGTATCCTAGAAGTGATTGCTTTGATTCAATTGGATTTTGTGATGTGGACTATGATAGGTGTTGTGTGGATAGAAAGAGTACTAGTGGTATATGCGAATTTCTTGGAAAATCTCTAGTCGCATGGAGTTCCAAGAAATAAAATTTAATGGCCCTTTCTACTATTGAGACTAAATATGTAGCTATGGGGTATTGTTGCTATCAAATTCGTTAGATTTGACAAACACTCCAAGACTTTAATTGTGATTTTTTAAATGTATCAATTTATTATGACAATACTAGTTTATTTGTCTAAAAATCTGATAATGCATTTTCACTCAAAACATATTGATATTAATTATCATTTATTTGGGATCATGTTTTGAAAAAGGATATTTCATTGATTTTCATCAAAATCGATCGTCAACTTGCAGACATTTTTACAAAACCTTCGGATGAGATGCTGTTTTGTTTGATCCAGGATAAAATTAGTATTTTACAATTGTCTTGAGTTGATTGAGTGTGTTTTGGTTAACTAGTTCCTTTGTTGGTTGATAAACCTTCTCTTTGCTTCTCAAGTTCGGACATCTAACATAGGACACTGTAGAAGCCCGAACTCTGAATGGCTTTTCAGCTCTCAACTTGCAATTTTTCAATCGCCCAGAATTCGGCCTTCCAAAAGCTGGAAGTGAAGCTTTTTAGATGCCTAATATGGTAATTAGACAATTGACTTCCTAGCTGCTCTCTATTTGTTATATTTGAAGGCTCAAAAATGACTACTTCGATGTCTGAATGTAATATTTTTTCTTAAAAACCTTAGATAGCTACCCAAAAGCCCTAACCCTACTTAGTGTGATCTATCTTTTGTGGCTTCCCAACAATCCCTGGTATCTTCTATAGCACTCCCAAGGCACCCCTACAGCTTCCTCCTCCCTCCTCACCTTCTTTCCCCATCTCTGTCTTGTTTTCACCATGGCTCCCCTCACCAAAATCCTCATCACCAAGCCCAAGTGGTCTAAGGCCTCTACCTTCAATGGGCAACCCTAATTCCCCTCTTATTTTTATTGCTTGAATAGTTATACTTGGTATCGAGATCATTTTTCTAGTGCTAGGGTCATACCCCCTCGAATTGTTGATTTTGTCAACCTAGCCTTCCTTAAACTCTCTATCTTATTTCTTACCCAAGGGTGGTTAGATTTAGCATCCTCCCATGAGCACTACAATGAGGAGGACCTACAGATTTCCTACTCTAATGCTTCATTTAACTATAATTGCATAACCCTCACCTCCTATTATAGGAATACCAAAATAGTTATTGACATTGACCTCTTAGGATTGATCTTAGTACTTTCCACTAAGGGGGAAGAGTTCACCTTTGGTTGGCAATGGTCTACTACAAATCATCTCATTACTTTCTCTGAAGTTGTTGAGAAAGTTTTTGAGGAGAACAATAATAGGCCTTACATATGAAGAATGGGCATTGTGACGAGGTCTCTTATCTTGAGCTCATCTTACTTTTTTGTCTTTTAATCGAGCTCTTAGTCAACCTTCCTTATATCATCCTATGTCACATGGCTCAGTACATTATTTATTCTACCACAGTCCTAGACTACACTAGCATTATCACTCATATCGTCTACAATTTTGGAGTTATCTCTACCACTCAAGATCCTCTCCACCACTAGACCCCTCCTCAAACTTTCACCTATGCATCTCTCCATCATATGGGGTTTAGCCCACAGGAGGATGGTGATATTATTTGGACACAGGACTAGGCACCCATCATTGGCCAAGTTCGAGAGGTCGTCCCTACTATTGCTGGCACCAGGGAAGTAGATGTTGAGACTAGAATGGCTCCCATAGTTGAGGATACTGGATCCTCTCATTGCTTGATCGATCAGCAGCTGGATCATCTGGAGGGGATAGCTACCATGGGCACTTAACAGACCTCAGAGCACTTGGATAAACTCGAGGGCATGCTGACCACTTTCATGAATCATTTTGGGCAAGGACCAAGTGCTTAGAGACTTTTTATTATTTTTGTGCCCTTGTATGGTTTTTGTTTTGGACTTGTGTTTTGTTGATGGTTTTTCTTTCGTTTTTTGTAGATGCTTGTCGGTTTTATGACTTATATATGTATCTTGAAGCTGTATTTATGTCGATGGGTGGTTTGAATTTTATAGATCTTATTTTGGTGTACATGGATGTGGGATCTTTATTTTTATGTTATATTATGCCTTTGTATTATGTTGTGGTTGCCTACATTGTGGATGCTTCCATTGTGGTGATTTTTTTGTGGGACCTTCATCTCTATGGTTTCTTTGTTGCTATAATTGATGCTATGCGATCCCTTTGTCTCCCTTTTGTGGCTATACTTTGGGTATTCTGACCCTTTTTGTTGATTTCAAAAGGTAGAAAATAATATTAGTAACGGGCAGTAAGTAATTGGTGTTATTATTATTATTGCTTTATGATGCTACAGTAAGGGGGAGGAGTTCACATCACATTATCATAGCATGCATGAGTATGCATAACTCTAGTTGTTATTATTTTAAAATTTAAAATTTTCTTTATGTGTTTTATGTATTTTATGCTTGTGTGGGTTTGTAATCATCAGAAAAAGGGAAATTATTGCCCTTTGTAGTTTTGATAATGAACAAACTTTGTATTTAATTCATTTCTTGAGCATTTTATAGCTAGTAATCAAGCTGAGCATGAAAAGATCAAGCTCATTTGGAAGTCTCAAGTGTGGATGAACATGAATATATCATTGAAGATGAGGCATGATGGTAGATCAATGGATGGAACTTGAAGAAATGAAATTGGCTTGAAGAAGGCTTAAGAGATGGCTCACTAGGTTTAGATTTTTTATTTTGTTTAAGTTGAAGATTTGTTATTTAAATTCTTAGTTTAGAGCTTGACTAATACTCAAATTTTTCTTAGAATGCCTTCACCAACTGATCATTTGTCCAAGATCAATTTAAGAAGATGTCAAATATGAAACTGAAGTTATAGTAAACCAGCAGGTTTCTTTTTTGGTTAACTTTGGATGCCCAAACTTTCACATTCAGATGCTCGAATCTAGTAGAAATAGTGCTAGAATTACTAATTGCCTTGGACACCTGAACCTTAAGATAAAATGCCTAAAAATTTGAAAGCTATAGCTTATGAATTTTCCATGTTAAGAGTTTTGATGCTCGATGTATTCATTGGATGCACAAACCTATGATGTTTGGGCATCCAAACCTGTGATATTAATTATAATGGCTAGTTAAATTTGACCATTAGGATGTATTGGATGCTTGAACCTTGGTCTAGATGCCTTAACTCGTAGAGTAGAGCCAATAATGGCTAGCTCTCTCCTAAATGAGTATTTAGGGGCTTGAGATTTGTTCCTCAACTTTCAAATCTTCAAAGCTCTTATTCTCATTTTGAGAGATCTTATAATGAGGCAAAAGACATAATTTTTATCTTTTTCATCAAGCATAAACACATCAAGGTTGTTTGGAGTGATTGAAAGATTCAAGCTTCGGATTGGAGTTCATCTTGTCGGTTGGAGTAAGAGCAATTGTAAGCGTTGGCTTCACCAATGAAGTGACACTCTAGTGAAGAGTTGAAGTTCTCAAGATTGAGGCAAGGTCCATGGAGCAGGAGCAATTGGTCTCTAAATCACGTTATATCATGATGCACACTTTCTCACTTACTTTACATTATTGCACTCATGGATTGAATTGGCTTTGCTTTGCATTGAAAATTGTCATTTGCCAACATAAAACCTAATTCACCCTCTTCTTAGGCGGTTTTTGGGCTTACATAAGGATCCTATGCTCATGAATTTGCAAGAAACTCATAAGTTCATCAATTGTCATCAAGTCTAAGTCTTTGGCCTCTTCAGTAGCTACAACAATATGAACAAACTCTAAAATGATTGTTTGGAGAATTTTCTATAGCACCTATGTATCATCAATATTTTTATCATGCCTTGCCTTTTGATTTATAATAACAAAACTCTAATAAAATAATCTAAAATCAACTCAAACTCCTTCATTGTAAGAGTCTCAAACTCATATCTTAGGGTTTATAGCTAGATCCTTTTTAACTTTTTGGTTCCTTTGTGAGTGCTTCGTGTTGCCTTTTGTAACTTTTATGATGAATAAATTTTATTTAATGATTTATCAAGTTGTGAGTTCTTGTAGCACAACCAAACTTGTAAAAAAATTAAAAGCCTATTTGGAAACTTTAAGGTGATGTTGGACACATGATGGAAGCATGATGTGGATTAATGAACATGATTCGAGGTCAAGGTGATGGCTTGAAGATATCTCAAGCAAACTCAAAGCTCAAAGATTGCTCAAAGATTATTAGGTTTAGATATTCATCTTTATTTAGTCAAGTTGAAGATTTGAAGTGAAATTTTGAGTACTTTTATTTTTTGATGCTTTATTTTACTTGGGTAAGCTTTCACCAATTTTGTTTAGTTTTGCCAAAGTAAATTTGATAAATTGTCATTTGTCCTAAACTTGTAGAAATTTAGAATACTGTATTTTTGCCAAGTTCTATTGCTTGAACATAATAGATAAAAATCATGATGATTCTATCTCTATCAAGTGTCAACATCCAAACTGTCAAATTTGGTCAATCAAACTTATCAAACTCTAGTTTTCAATATTTATTTTGATGAGTTTGACTGACCAAACACAAATTTTGGTTGTCTAAACTTACTAGTTCAATCGTTTGAACATGGGCTGACATTAATGACTAGTTTTTGACCATTGGAACCAGTTCAATCAAAATTTTGATCGACCAAAACTATCAATTCTTCATTCAAACCAACTGCCAATTATTGTTCAAAAAGGTATTTAAAGGATTGGGGCTTCTCTTGTTCAACATTTAGATCTTGGATTAATCCTTGAGAGAGAATACAAGCTTTCAAAACCTTCTATCCTCATAAGAATTGTAAACATGATTTTCACTTTCAAATTCTCTTGCCCTTGTGTTAAAACTTGTGAGTCTCTAGTAGTGTGATAATTTCTAATCTTTCTTCATCATTTTACTTGTAAAAATGCCTATTGTGTTAGGAGTGTGTGAGAGACAAAACTCAAGTGTTGGAGTGATATTTTGATTATTTGAAGCAAGGTTAATATAGGGTTGGCTTCACCAATGAAATAATATAACTAGTGGAGTGATTTAAATCCTCAATACTGAGGCAAGAACTATGGAGTAAGTGTGATTGGTCATTGAAGTACATAAATCATGATGCATTCTCTCCCTACTTATAATTGCAATTATGGCAATTGTATTTGGTGATTACAAATCAATTGACTTTTATTTTGTGGATTGAATTACGCTTTTAACTTGCCAAAATGCAAAATTATTATGTAAAACCTAATTCAATCCTCCCTCTGCCCCCAACTCACTCAGGGTATTTTTGTACCTTCAATTGGTATCAGAGTTTTGGTTCTTGTTATTTTTGGAATTATTTCCTTCAAGTTCTCAATCAAATTCTAAGGGCATTCTTTAGTACTTCACCTTCTCTCCAAGAGGGAAAATCCACAACCCATCCTCCACTTTTCAATATATCACATTTCAACTTTTGGAAACCTTGTGTTTTCATTTTCATTGAAGCTATTAATTATGATTTGTGATGTATAGTGCCCAAACCACTAGAAGAGTTTGATGAAGATGAAAAAAAAAATAGATTATTTGAATGCAAAAGTGGTGAATATTTTATATTGTGCACTTGATCCAAATAAATTTTATCAAATTTTTACTTGTGAGATGACTCACAAAATTTAGCGCAAACTTATAGTTACCCATGAGGGAACTAAACAAGTGTGTGAATCTAAAATAAATATAGACA
This sequence comes from Trichopus zeylanicus subsp. travancoricus, assembly GCA_005019695.1. NCBI lineage: Eukaryota > Viridiplantae > Streptophyta > Magnoliopsida > Dioscoreales > Dioscoreaceae > Trichopus > Trichopus zeylanicus. The sequence goes on from RXID01015130.1 coordinate 278,621, forward strand.
ATATGATCTTTTTATAATGAAATCAAATGAATCTATTACTGAGATGTTTACTCAATTTACTGATATTATTTATTCTTCAAAATCTCTTGTTAACTCTTATTCTACAGGAGATGGTGAGAAAGGTGTTGAGATATTTTTCTAGGTCATGGGATCCAAAGGTGACCATTATTCAAGAAGCAAAGGATTTGAACATTCTACCTTTGTAGGAGCGCATGGGATTAGTCATCACCCATGAAATGACCATGAAAAACCAACTTCAAGAAGAAAATGAGAAGAAGAAAAGGCACATTACCCTCAAGTCTAAGGAAGAAAGTAAAGATGAAAGAGAAGATGGTGATGGTGAAATGGTGCTTTTTACAAGAATATTCAAGAAATTAGCAAGAAAAAGAATATGCCTAGAAAGTGCAAGAGGATTGAGAGGAACAATGATGATGACAATGAGGATGTGCCTACATGCTTAAAATGCAAGAAGCTAGATTATTTCAAGGCAAATTGCCCTCTTAACCCTCAAGCCAAGAAGTTCAAAGGCAAGAAAAAAGAGACAATGGTGGCTACTTAGGATGATTTGGATGTAGAAGTGAACAAGTTTTACCAGATAGAGGAGATTGAAAACTTGTGGCTCATAGTAATTGAGGATGAGGTTTGTGAACTACCTTTTAATGATTTACAAGAGGTTTTTGTGGAATTATTTTCTAAACATGAGAAACTTATTTCAAAGTATGCTTTATTGAAAAATAAAATAATTTTTCTTGCAAATGATTTTTCTATTTTGAAATTGTCCAAAATCTTTTGTAATTGCAAAAGGATGTTGAGCATCTTAAAATAGAGAATAGTGATTTGAGAGAGACCTTAGAAAAATTCTTTTATAGAAATGATACCTTGAACATGATATTAAGAAATCAAAGGAATTTTTTGAGCAAATCTAGACTTGGTTTTATTTTATTTTTAAAATCTAAATAAAAAAAATCTAGTTTTGTAAAATCTTTAAATGTAAATTGAAATGTCATTATTGTATCCTCCATAAATATATCTCCACTAGTTGTTTAATTAAGAGAAGCACTTCTTTTAAATAAATTTGGGTACCTAAGGGGATGATTCCTATAGATAAGTTTGGATTCCCAAAATTTTCCTAACTTGATTTGTGGAGGCTAGCTAGAGATATCCCACATATTTAAATTTGTCACTTGATTATGATCACCCACTTGCTAAATTATTTTAGGTAAGTATTATTTTTCTTTAATTATATTTAAGATATTTTGTGCTCTTATTAATTTGTTTTGTTGTTGTATATGATTTTGAGTTGAGTTTGATTTTTCAAACAGCTATGCTCCAATGCTCAAATTTCTTAGAAGCAAAAAGTTAGTTTTTCAAATTTTATGGACCCATGATTCAAGTGGGGATTTAATTTTTCATATTTAAGTTTCAGGTATATCTCCATTCCAATAACCTCAATAAGATGCAGCTCCTTAACAGTTGATGCTCAAGACATACGACAAGAATTCATCAATATTCAAGGAGCTGAGAGATAAGGACATATAACTTTCGGTGATAATGATTAAAGCTAAAATCATCAGTATAGGTAATTAATCAATTATTTCTTCCTTAAATAAAAATATTCTCCGATTTGAAGGTCTTACACATAATTCACTTTCAACTAATCAACTATATGAGAAAAGATTTCACATATCTTTTAAATATTGAATCTTTGCATAGTTAGACATGATGATAGCAATATTGTTATTTTTATTGATCATTGTGATGGTAATGTCTATACTATTAACTAAGATGACATCACAAATAAGTAGTAGTTTATAGTTCATATAGCAACAAGTGACTTTAACATAGAAGGTTAGAACATGCAAGCATTGATACGATTACCAAAATCAACTAAATGGAGCTAGTAAAAGGTCTACAGAAAGGCAAATACACTGAGGATCAAATTTATGACTCATGCCAAATGCAAAAGCAAGTGAAGACCTCTCATCGACCCAAGAGCATGATGACTACAACAAAGCCACCATAACTCTTGCACCTAGACTTATTTGGACCAATTGGGACTATAAATCTTGGAGGTAACATATATGTCATTATTATAATAGATGATTATTCTTGTTTTACTTGGATCCTATTCATTGCAAATAAATATGATTCTTTTAATAATTTTGATGGTTTTTGTAAGAGAATTCAAAATAAAAAATACTATGTGATTTTGAAAATCCAAAATGATCATGGAGGTGAATTTGAAAATCATGATTTTAAAGATATTTCATTGAAAATAGATTTGAGTATAATTTTTGGATTCTAGTATACCACAACAAAATAGTATTGTTGATAGAAAGAAAATGTCTCTTCAAGAAATGACAAGAATTATGCTTAATTAGTATTCATTACTTAAGTATTTTTGGGCAAAAGCTATTAACACAACTTGCTATATATTGAATAGAATCTCTATTTGACCAATTCTCACAAAGATTTCATTTGAGTTATGGTATGGATAGACACCCAACATGACATATTTTCATGTTTTTGGATACAAATGTTTCATTTTAAATAGCAAAGATCATTTGTTAAAATTTTATTCCAAAACTTATAAAGGTATTTTTCTCAAGTATTCCTCAAATTCTAAAGTGTTTAGTCTTCAATAAAACTTCTATGGTTGTTGAGGAATCCATGAATATTATATTTCATGCGACAAATCTTCATTTGGAGAAAAAAGTTATTAATGATAATGTAAAAATCTCCAAGAGGATGGATAACTTGAGTGTTTTCAATCAAAAGGAAGGTGGGTCAAGATACAACATTGAATAAATGGAATATTATGACCAAATGAGTGAATCCATGGAATGTGAAAGCCACAAGGAGTTACCCAAGGTATAGAGGTTCAACAAGAGTTATCCTAAAGGTCAAATATTGGGTGATGTTGAATAAAAGGTAAAACTCATCATGCTCTTTAAATATAATCTTTATTATTTTGCATTTCTATCAAATATTAAGCCCAAGAACTTTGATGAAGCTTAAAAAGATAAAAGTTGAATTCTTGCAATGCTAGATGAACTTAATCAATTTGAGAGAAAATTAGTGTGGGAGCTCATTTCAAGACCAACGACTAGCGGCCCAAGGTGTCAATATTTAAGACAATTTTTGTCACAATCAAATTTAATTGAAACATGATTAAAATTAAAACTTATATGCCACTAAAAAATATTTCAAATATGGATCTCAGTCAAAATTAAATCATTTCTGAGTTTGACAAAAAATTGGGCTCAATTTGGACTTGAATAATTGAAAAATTCGGGCTCAAACTAGGCCTAATCCAAATAGACTAATTGAGTTGGATTTTTGGATCAAAATTATGCCCAAAATTCATCTAAAACTTGGGTCAAAATGACAAAAAGCAAGAATTTTGTAAATAAATTCCTGAATTGAATAAATCTTCATAAATGAGTCCTTGGCTGGATTTTTCTTACAAATAAGTTTCTGAAATAAGAATTTTATAGAAAAGTCTAATAAAATCCTAAAATTATAAATTAGTCCTATAAACGTGAGAATTTACAAATAAACCCCTCCAAAATTCTTTATTTGCTAATAAGCTCTTAGAATTTTGACTTTTTTGGAAGTAAGTCCCTCAAGAATTTTCATTTATAAATAAATCTAAATTTTAATAAAAAGGGGCCTTGAAAGTTTAAAAATTTTATAAATAAGTCCTTTTATAGAAAAATCTCCTAAAATTTATAAAATTATATTTTAGTCTAATTTTATGAAAAAAAATTGTAAATAACCCCTCTATAACTTTAATGTCGAGGATGAGTACAACTTTCAAGATATCGTTATCTACAATAAATAGATTTATACATATCTCTTCACTAGCTCATCCAAACTCTAGATAAATCGTATTCATATTTGTTTACATGCACATTCATCATTCAAAAATTCAAACAAAGAAGATTTGTTCTAGAACTTCATCTCTTCATGAACCTAAAAAAACCCACGGAACCTGCAAATCAGAGAATAGAAAGAGATCAGAGGTGAAAGAGTGATCAGAATAGAACAGGAGAGCATTGGAAAGCCATCATCAAAGTGAACTAAAGAGGTGAAATTTCGAACTTAACTTCATTCTCTTTCCTTTTTCTTGCTTATTCTTCTCCTCTTCCATAGGACCACTAGCATCTGCCACCACTCCTTTGGCCTAACTTCCAATGCCCAACATCGCAAGGCCTCCATGCTCAAGGCTTCTGTCAACATCGAGCCAAAGTGGACGATGCTGGATCAGATCCCTTCCTCCATGAAACTCACGCTTCTCAACTTCTCCATTGTCAATCCTCCACCATGAACTTGACGACCACCAAATCCATAGCCCAGATGACCAAGTGCTTTGTCATCGAGCTTGATGAGGTCACCACCATGATGGCTGATATTGGCCTTTCCTCAGTGCTTGACCTCCTCCCCACCCTAGTCCTAGCGGCAAAGGTACTCGCCAACCCCCCCATATCCAAGAACCTTGTTAGCACCATCAGCCTTAGCTCCTCTAGCTGGATCTGCTTTAGTGTCAACCTCGAGTTTCTTGGCCTCCCCCTCCACCACTCCATCCATAGTAGAACACCTGCGTGAGCCACCTCCATTACTTGATTGCTGCCTCCAGCCTCCTTCCCTCCATGAGCCATCGTCCATTGCCACCCCTGATCTCCTCTTCTTAATCACCGAGCATCGATGCCTCCCTCTAGCCCACCAGCCATCAACACCTCCTCCTCCATGTGCCCTACCCACCTTGTTGAAGGAGAAGCAACCAGATCTAGTAGAGGAACAACCAGATTTAGGTGTGGTGGCCTAGTCTTGAGAAGAAAGAAGGTGTAAGAAAGCTTGAGGAAGAAGAGATACGAAAAAGAAAGAAGAAAATAATAATATAAAAGTTGTTGTGTAGCAAAAAAAAAATTTGGCCAAGAGAAAAAAAAAGGAGAACAGTTTTAAGCTTGAAATAGAAGAAGAAGAAAGAAGAAAAAAAATAAAAAAATTAAGTTGTTGCATAAAGAAAAGAGAAAAAAAAATTAAGCAAAAATAACAAAAAAAGAGTTTTCAACATTGCAACCACCCCATGGCCCTTGACGATGAAGATGGTGGACTCCTGACCTCATTATGGCCACCCGTGACCCCTTAAAGATAGTAATAAAGATAGCGAATCCATGACCTTGCTGCAGCCACCTACGGTCCCTCGAAGATGGTGATAAAGATGGTAAACTCATGACCTCACTATGGTCATCCACAGTCCCTCAAAACTGGTGATGAAGATGGAAAACTCATGACCCTTTTGTGGCCACCAGTGGCCATTGAAAGATGGAGGATCCCCACCACCACTAGCTAGCCTTCAAGCTCGCGTCCAACCATCCTTCGAGCTCACACTCAGCCAGCCTTCAGGCTCACACTCAGTCAGCCTTCAGGCTCACATCCAAGCCAGCCTTCAGGCTTGCACTTAATCAACCTTCAGGTTCACACTCAGCCAGCCTTTAGTCTCACAACCAAGCTAGTCTTTGAGCTCACATCCAAGCCAGTCTTTGAGCTTACACTTAGCCAACTTTCAGGCTCACATCTAAGTCAGTCTTCAGACTCACACCCAATCAACCCTCAATCTTGTATTAAACTAGTCTTTGAGCTTGCAAACTAAGCCAATCTTTGAGTTTACACATTTGGAGCTAGGCTATGGGTTTGCCTAAAATCATCATAAACAATCAAAGACCCTCAAGTCAAATTAATTAATGTCAAGTAACTCAATCAAAATAGATGGATAAAGGCCATGTTAACTAAAATGGACCTAAATTGGTCAAATAGATGAAGTAAAACCCAAACTGAACGAACTCCAAAAATCCAAATTGAGTTAACCTAAACTGAATAAACCTAGACTCAACCCTAATCAGACTTGAGATGGGTTAATTTTAAAATCAAGTTGAGTTCAAAATCAAATCCAATCTAGATTGAACTAAACTCAAATCAAACCCTAATTGGATTAAATCAAGTTCAAACTAAAAGAGCCAAGCTCAAAGTCAAATAAGAACTAAGCTAGGTTGAGCTTAAACTGAAACTAAGTCAAACTAAATTGACTTGGACTAAAGCCAAAGTCTAGTAGATTAGGTCTTGATAAAGGTCCAACACAATATTGAACTTGACTCAAACTAAATGAAATCAAACTTGAACTTGAACCATATTAGTCTCGATAGAACTATACAGGGTCAAGCTGAGTCCCACTAGAAGTGCTAAAACTTCAACAATACTCTAAAGCTATGAAAAAAAGGTGATATCACCACCTTGACTTGAACTAAAATTAGTTCAAATAAAACTAAATAAGGTCAAACTAAGTCTTATTGGGTATATTATATAAGCCTTCAGCAACACTTCAAAGTTATATCCAACTCCATAAGTCATTAGTGATGCTATCAAACTAAAGGAATTAATTGCCAACATTCTCAAAGTTATTGGTTATACTTTAAAGCTAGTCAATCCCAGAAGTTGTTGACGATGCATCTTCAAAATTATACCCAATCCCATAAGCCATTGGTGACATTATCAAATTAAAAAAGTTAATCATTAATATGCTCTAAGTTGTCGACCACACTTCAAAGTTATATCCAACCCCCTAAGTCATTGGTGATGCTACCAAATCAATGAAGTCAACCAACAATACATTCAAAGCTATTGGTCACACTTCAAGCTAGTCAACCCTAGTAGCCACTGACAATGCGCCCCTCAAGGTAGTCAACTCCAGAAGTAATTAACAATGCACCTACAAGCTAGTCCATCTCAGAAGTAGTTGACGATGTGCATTTTTAAGCTAGCCAACCCAAGAAGTAGTTGGCAATGCCTTCTTCAAGCTAGTCAATCCCAAAAGCAGTTAACGACCTGCCCTTTCAAGCTAGTCAACCCCAAAAGTAATTGATGATGCAATTCTCAAAGCTATACCCAACCTCACAAGTCATTAGTGATGCTACCCAAATAATGAAGTTATTTTCTATGCCTTATCAACTATGGAAACATTTGGTAAAAAAAATAAAGAAGTTATTGCCTATGCTTTATTAGCTATGAAAATACTTCAAAGCTAAAGAAGTTATCACCTATACCCTATCGACTATGGAAACACTTCAACCTACACCTTATCGAATATGGAAACACTTCAAGGTCAAAGGAGTTACTAATAACACCTTATTGGCTAACAAAAACATGCCAACTCAAACAAAGTTATTGCCAATGTCTTATTGGCTAATGGAAACACTTCAAACTTCTCTCATTCCCTTCCATGATTTGAGTCAACTACCACATGGCCTAGCGTAGAGAGAAGCGGGGTAGCAACACACATCAAAGCTTTTTCTCCACTCTTTTTATCTCTTTATTTCTTTCATGCTTTTAATAATTTTATGTTGAAATCTGTTGTAAAGTGAGGGCACACTCTTGCTTAAGCCATGTACCACCTTTCCTAAATCAATTAATCAAATTTTTTTTTTGTGTCTCTATTTTATTAACTAGGTTTTTCATTTTAGGAGGTTTCTAATAATTATCGGGGTAATTAATAATAGTGGCTTGCACCTATTAAAAGTAATATTTTCATAACACTTGATAGTGCACTTTAAATTAAAGTAAATTTTGATCTGTGATTCGACATTGCTCCTCAGGGTCATATTATTCTGGGTGGTGAACTTTGATTCCACAGTCAACAAAATTAAAGGGATGTATTTGATGAATTTATGTCAGTTGCATATTTAGAGTCTATTCGTATTCTACTAGTTTTTCCTTATTTCAAAGTCTTTAGAATTTTTCAAATAGATGTGAAATGTACATTTTTAAATGATTTTCTATTAGAAGAAATTTATGTTGAACAACACCTCAGTTTCGAGGATTTAAAATTGCCCAATCATGTTTTTAAATTGAAAAAGGCCTTGTATAAATTAAAACAAGCTCCAAGAGCTTGTTATGATAGACTTAGCTCATTTCTTATTTCAAAAAATTTTTCAAGTAGATAAATTGATACTACATTAATTTTCTTTAAGGATACTCATGATTTATTAGTAGTACAAATATATATTAATGATATCATATTTGATGCTACTAATGAGTCTAAGTGTGAAGATTTTTCAAATACCATGCAAGAAAAATTTGAAATAAGCATGTTGGGTGAACTCAAATTTTTCCTAAGACTTCAAGTCAATCAACTCAAAGATGGTATCTCTATCAACCAAGTAAAATATGCCAATAGGTTTCTCATGAAATTTAAAATGGATCAAGGCAAACCTCTTAGAACTCCATTGAGCAACTCTACTAAGTTGGATAAGGATGAAGATGGTGAAAACCTTAACAAAAAGTGGTATCAAGGTATAATTGGTAGTTTACTTTATCTTATCACAAGCTGGCCCGATATCTATTTAGAATTTGCAAATGTGCTAGATTTCAACTTCCACTTAGGAAATCTCATTTATTTAACATGAAATATATACCTAGCCATCTTAAGGACAAAATTGATTTAGGTTTATGGTATCCTAGTGATGATTGCTTTGAGTCAATAGGTTTTTGTAATGTGGATTATACGAGTTGTCATATGGATAGGAAAAGAACTAATGGCACATATTAATTTCTTGGAAAAACTTTTGTCTTATAGAATAGAGTTTGAATAAACAAAATTCTGCGGCTCTGTCTACTACCAAAGCCAAATATGTGGTCATTGAATGTTGTTTTGCACAAATACTATGGATGCAAAAAATACTTCACGATTTTGATTATGCTTTTGTAAGTATTCTAATTTATATGTTAGTATGAATGCTATTACTTTATTAGAAAATTTTGATTTTGTATTTTGGATCAAAGCATATTGATATTCAACATTATTTTTTTTGAGATCACATTTTGAAATGGTATTTTATAAATTTTTGTTAAAACTGATTGTCAACTTGCCGATATTTTTACAAAATCTTTAGATGATTTAAAATGAGATGGGAGTTAAACATGTTGACTAACTTAAATTTAGCACTGCTTTTTTAAAGTACTATTTTTGTACAAGGTTCGGATGCCTGAACATGTTGAATATTTGCACGAGTCATTTTGAAAGCCCTAGATCAGCCGCCAATCCTCATTCCCTCACCCTCAGCAATGGGTGAAATCCCTCCAGCAAAGTTCCTTACCCAATTCCAACCTCTAAATCTCTCCAAATTTCACTTCTCCCTCTTTGCTTCTTTTGAATTTCAATTATTTCCCCTTTCTTATTCACCATGCCAAGAGAGAAATACATGGAAAGCAAGAATAAGAGGAGTTCTGATCTCAATTCCAATGAGGCTTCAAACATCCCGATTTTTTTTTACTCTCCTGCTACTTTTAAGAGGTATCAAGATCATTTTTTCTCTTCTCGCATTATTCCTCCTAAAATCATCTATTTTGATTCTCGAGCTTGTTCAAACCATTTATCTCTCTTTATTTCTCAAGATTGGCTATCACTAGTTACTAAGTGGGAAACTTATTTTGATTGAATTGTGTACATTTTTTTATTGTAATGCTTCATTTAACTATAACACTACCACTCTTATCTCTTAAGAAATAATGCCCATTCAGATAGGAGTAGAAACTACTTGAACACATCCTTCAAATTCACACTAGTGGCAATGCTACAACAATTCTAGGCAAAGGTAGCGCTTTCTATTTGATGCTAGATAAAATGCTGCTAGTAGGATGAAATTAGTGGCACTAAATCTAGCACTAGTTATAATGGACACTAAGTAAAAGCCTCGACTCAATTGCCAATAGGATGAAATTAGTGCCACCTATGTTTATATATGCCTTAGCATTAGCATGGTGTATTTTAAAATGTGATCATCCCCATAAAGTATCTTGCACACTGTCTAGAAAATAATATTCTTTTTTTAGTGATCTGGTGCAAACCTTGATTGCCTCTAGCTCACCATCTCCTCCAGTGCATCATTGCATTGCCCAACTAGAGCCCACATCCATTTCATCGCTAGTTGAAGTCACTACCACCTACAGGTAACCATCTAGGCATCTCCTCATAGCCTCCTCCGGCAATGGATAAGTTTGAATTTACTCTCCACATCCATATTTGACATTAGGAAATTTTGGTTTGGGGTCTTATAAAGTTTGGATATTAGGGATTTTGGTTTGGGATTAGGTTTGGTTTATGTTCAAGATTAGGGAATATGTTTAGGTTCTTTCATGATAATATAGAAGATTTTTTGATAATTTTGGTATTGGCAAGATATTTTGGTTTTTGATTGAAATTTAACATATTTATTTAAAAAATCTATTGGGTCTAATGAGTCCATTCAATTACCAAAATTAGACAAAAACAGACCAAACCAACAAATTTGGTTTTCTAAACCCCAAAAACAAACTGGATTGAATTAGTCCAAAACCAAACCAAAATGTTTTGAGTTTAGTTTGTATCAAAATCAAATTACTAATCAAATTCAAATATATACATATGCTTTACTATCAAAACCGAGCATATTCAACTCTAAATCAAAACTGATATGTGTGTGTGTGTGTGTTATATTTTAGTTCAATTTTAATGTTTTTTGATAATTCAAAACTGAAATCAAATAAAAAATATTTTTTTATTATTTTAAAAATTGAGCCGAACTATAATCTAAATAGCCTGAATCAAATTGGCTATAAATTTTACTTTAGTCAGTTTATTTAGTTTAACTCGAATAATGCACAACCCCAAATTTGTATGACATCATACAAGATCGGATTTGGTTTGAATTGGAATAGTGTGTGCATGGGCTTAATTGCAATCAAAGCCCTTCACTATAATCATGTTTTGACATGTATTCTCTCCGCTCTACTACTTAAAGTAGCTTTTAGATGATTTAGGACATGGAGGAAGTTCTATTGATTATGCATTTGATCTGAATCGCTATTACTCTTATATGAAATCTAAGCTCATAAGAATGTCATTCTATGGTCTTAAAGGTGGCCACTTTGTCTTGAGAGTCTTTATTAAACTATAAGTTGCTATTTGCTTCATTTACAATTAAACAAAACTTGACAAGATGGATATAAAATTTTGGTTTCTAATTGTCTAAAAGCTTCTGATTGGCATGATGAGTCAAGTAGAAACTATGGATAGTGAAAATTTGATTGATTTAGACTCACACAAACCTTGAATCACATGTGCTCTTGTATGAAATCTGAGTTGATAGGAATTTCACTCCCTCTCTTACATCAAACTTTATTCAATATAATATATATATGTTGTCATCGACAATGTTTTTGTATATATATAGAGCACTAGAAAGAAGATTACACATATTTGATAGACATTGATGAGAGTTGGATCAAGACAAAGAACCGACTAGATACATGAAGAGAGTACATGTATTTCTGAATTATGCCTACATGAGAAAGAAACTAGATTAGAAAATATAGTATTCATGTATTGATTATATGAATATGCAAAATTGAATAAGGCAAAAAGTGTATAAAAATATAATAGTAAGAGGATGAAATATACATTATACTAATTGGACATTCCATGGGAAAGAGTCATGTTATTTAAATAGGCTGAATCTAACAAATTAAGCAATTAATATCTCACTTATTGACAATGAGGGGTATGACACTGATGGATTGATCTATGATGTCTTTAGGGACACTGGATTCTCTCATGATATGCTACTTTCTGGTGTCAACATACCAAGTGAGGTTTGTGATAGAGATGGTTAAAAATTTTATAAAATGCTTAATGAATATAATTGTGAGTTGTTAAGATGCAAGAGCTTCATATTCATATCGTTTATCATGTGATTGATGGTCATGAATTTGTCAATGGAGTGACTGCTTATTCAATATATTGTTAGAGGCATTGAAAGAGGTGTTGCATGAGCATCCTTCATTTCCAAGTTTGTATCAGGAGGTGTAACCACCCACTATCCATATTTAACCGCCACTATCCACGCGTAACCACCCCTATCCACATGTAACCACCCACGATCCACGTGTAACCACCCACTGTCCACAGTCCTAACAATCGGTTGATTAAAACCTGAAAACAAATCAACTTCCATTCTTTACATAAAGATAACACTAAACTCTCTAGGATCGAGAGCCAGTTTGAAGGTAAAGAGAGTCAAGGAACGATCATTGGGAAGGCTTATGGAGTGGCAAGAAGATTCAGGATGATCATCATCGAGATTCGAGGTAGGTTGAGTTATTTTCATCCGTTCTCTCTTTGCCTCTATCCTGAGACAAGTTCATGTTGAATAATTCATAAACTTGGTGACCCTCATGATATTTAGGAGGATGATGATAACCTAGATTTAAGCAAAACTTAGTAGAAATTAGATATGTCTAATTTTTGAAGTATTATATTAATATATAGCATGTTTTGAGAATAGAGAGATTAGAGGGTTAGATTTGCAAAATTTCCAACTTTTTCTCCGATCAGCGTCGGCTGATCACCGGCGACCGACAGCGGGCGGCGTGCGGGGCAGCAGGTGGCGTGGACTGCACTGTGCACTAGAGGACGAGGAGGCGTGAGGCTACGCGGGCCGAAGTTCCACCAGTGCACGGGGTAGTGCGGATTTGACGACGATCGAAGGTGGTGGCCTGGCGGCCTAGCGGCGACGACGGCAGCAAATTAGGTTTAGGGTTTGAGGAGGAAGAAGGAGGTTGGTTTTAGTTTTGGTTTAATTTAAAGTTAGTTTTGGTTTATTTTAACGTTGGTTTTGATTTAGATTCTGGTTTGGAATTGGTTTAGGTCAGGCTTTAGATTAATTGAACTAATGATAAGATAAATTGTTTAGATCAAATTAAATAATCTGAATTCATGATTTGGTTCATTGAATTGAGTCTGATTATTACGAATTAGAATTAAAATTGATTGAAGATTAAATTGGAGGAATTTAGTAAGATTGATTAAATTGATCGATAAATTGAATTGGGTTTGAGATAATTGATTTATGATTGTATTGAAATTTGACTGGGATACTTAAATCTCATTAAGGATGAATTTGTAAGATAGAATCAAAATATAAATTGTTTGGAAATCGACTGAATTGGTTATAACTTAAAAACTCGAAGGACTAATCTATGCATTAGATTGTATTTGGGACTTTTGTGAAAAATATATTGTAAGGATTAAATTTGAAATTATTAAGGACTTGTGTTATAAATTGCTGGATCAATGGTTGTTGATAATAATCTGATAATTTTGAGGTTCATAATGTAAAATTGATGAAAATTATTTATCTTGATGACAGAGTTATAATTTGAAATGATATAGGGGCTAAATTGCATATATACATTTGAACAGTCATAACCTTCTCATTTGAGATCCAATTTTGATGGTCTAGGAGTTGTTGGACTCGATTTTTCATGCTAATTCTATTGGTGGTCTCAAATCCTTTTTTTGACAATGTCTTCTAGTTGAATAGTCTGATTTGTGATCGAGTCGACTCCTTTCTATCGCTTGGTAATCTTGACTCGATATTTATTATGGTTGAGCCTTTGGTATCTTGAGGGATGTATGCAGTGGGACTTTATTTGAATGGTACCAGTCGGCGATTTCCTATTTCGGTACAAGATTAGTAAGACTATCAGACGTGACAGTAGTCGGTCTCTTGAGTTATAGGGGACGTGATCTGTTGTGTGACCAGATGGGATCACCACTCCATCAGCAGTTGGGAGTCCAGCGTGGTATGACTCTGCTTGGTAGGGGATCCAGCCAAACCCATATACTGATTTACGTGTAGATTGGTTCGACTCTGCTTGGTGGGGTATGCGACCATCTCTGTAATATCTGTAGGAGATTCCATAATCACTGTCCCAACCATTGGTTATCATGGATGTGATATCTTTGTTGATTCATTCCTTGCAGTGGATGTTGGTTTATCTAATCATCATTGTCGTTATATTATTTTTGATGCTACTGTTGTTAATTTTATTATTACCTCCTAAATATTGATCTCTCCTACTGTTTGAAAGAGGTAACTCCCTACTTAGCATCCTTGGTTCACTCTTTGATTGTTCCTATCCACAGGAGAGTAGCAGTTAGGCACAGGTGGCTACAGTAGCAGTGAGTACATGTGCGACTACACTTGGACCTGCTTTATTTACTTGTTGTTTTGTTTTTATGTATGAGAATCCTTTTGAGGACTTTGAGTATTTCTAGTTAGATCACTTTTCATTATGTTATCTGGACTATATTTGTATCGATGTAATAAATCTTAATTCTATGTATTCTGTAAACCTTTTATATGTATGTTGTCAACTTGTGTTGTGGTTCAATCGGACACGATAGGGATGTTACAGGAGGCATGGAGTATTATGAAAGATCTAAGTCTTAGATACCCAAAGAGTTACACATGTCCAAACAATTGTATGTTTTACAGAAATGAAGAATCAAAAACATGTTGCAAGTATTGCAAATTACCACTATATTAGTATTTCACAACCTAGAGCAATGATGACAATTAGAAGGTCCAACAAATCCCTGCTATGGTTGTAAGCTATTTCCCTCTCAAACAAAGATTACAATGACTATTGATGCAGTAATGATTGTACCATATATGAGATGGCATGTTGAAGGATGTGTATATAATGGGATACTTAGTCATTCATTAAATAATGTCGAGTGAAAGGAATTTGACCAACATCACCTTGACTTTGCTACTAACATTTGCAATATTCATTTGGGCTTAGCTTTTGGTGGGTTCAATTCTTGCCAAAAAATAAACTATTCATACAACACTTGGTATGTGGTTTTAATTCTATATAACTTATCTCCTTGGTTATGCATGAAGTAATTATTGTTCATCTTATCTTTGATCGTCAATGAAGAAAAAGGTTGACGAAATGACATTGACATATACCGACAGTTGTTGATTGAAGAGCTAAAGGAATTATAGGAACCAAGCATGCCAATATTTGATGGAAGTATAAATTAGATATTTTTCTCACATGTAGAACTGATATGGACAATCAATAATTTTCTAGTATACACATATCTTTCTAGTTATAAGACAAGAGGGGAGAAGGTATGTCCTGTATGTGGAAAGAATGCCCAGTCCATATGGTTAAAACATGGGTGAAAGTTCTATAATATGTGTCATCGACAATTTCTATCTCTTGATCATAGATTCATGTATGATAATGTTGTGTTTGATGGAATATATGAGTATGGTGTCCCTCCTCCCCCTTGAGTATCTAGAGCTGATGCACTAAGTGAAATAATTACTTGACTATGTGACAATGTTTATTTGGATTTCATTTTCTTCCAAGTGATCTATTTTGTATTACTCCATTTGCCAATGGTATCCATGATTCCTGCCCTCCATATTGTCAAGGAATATTTTTTAATGTTGGCATGCTATCTAATGATACTTATATGATAATATGTACACAATCATTTGAAAATGTGTTTTCTAATTCTATGTCACCATAGTGCATTCCATGAAAGCACAATATGTGGAAGATATGACCAATGGATTCATTCATGCTAAGATCGAGGACCTGGGGTTGGAGACCATGTTCTTGTTTGGTGCAGATTTGGACTCAAACCCCACTGGAGATAGTATGGCCTCCAGCTCCTCTAGCGGGAAGATTAGGACGTACCTTGTGATGAAGAAGTGTATAAATTTGTCAATATCATCAAAGATTACTTTCTCTATTTTCTTTATTTACAATTTGATATATGTTTTCTCAGCCCTAGATTCTACAACTTCTTCCTCTGGGGCCCATCGTGGCCTCAATAAGCCAATAGGTGTTTTGGATGCTGATAGGGTCAAATTGTTGCTCACAGTCAACCACCACAATCAAATCATTAGTGAAAAGTCAGCGAGACTCTCGATGCAACTAGGGATTTTAGTGAAAGATGGAAATAATTTGGTGAGATTCATCGACTGGCAGGCTATATCACAACAAAGGAAGGAATGGATCTAGGCTGATATTAAGGTAAAATCAAGTTATATTCTACTTTGTTGTATCCTTATATTATGGCATTTGATATATTTTCTGACTTCTCTACTATATGTGCATCCAAGCCAATACCAACTTGAAAGATAGTGCAAAAGGAGGTATTATGAGAACCCTTCGCAAGTCTTGGCGTGATTAGAAAGCTGATATAAAGAAGAAACATTTCATGCCTTTCAAGAATAACTTGGATAGACTTGCCATCTAAATAGAGCCTAGGATTAAGGAGGACTAATGGTTTTATGTCAAATATAGGTGCCTGAAGGATATTCAGGTATTATTGCTTTCCCCTTTGTTATGTATGTCTATCTAGCTTATGACTGATTTTGTTTGCCTTTCAATTTTCTCTGTTCTTTTCAAAAGTTGAGCAAAGAAAATAGAAGGCATTGAAGCAGATAGAAGATGAGTCCTCTCTCAAGTGTAAAGGGTATGCTAATTTGAGGGCTAAGGTATCGACCTAAACTAAGTCAAACTAAATGCATATGTCTCCTTTACTCTCTTTATTATCTTCTAATAATGCTACTGCATGCAGCTTGAGAAGGAAATAGGAGTTGATGCATACTTCTCCTTCACTCTCTTTGTTATCTTTTAATAATGCTACCGTGTGCAGCTTGAGAAAGAAATAGGAGTCGAACCTTCCAAGCTAGAGGTGTTCCTCACTTTCTATATGAATAAGGATGAACAGCTAGTTGACGTAGCATCCATAACAAGTGTTTATCTTAATATTTTTATATATGTGCTCTAATGAAAGCTTGTTAACAATCTTTTTTGTTCATATTGCTATAAAGCCACAATCAACCACCCCAGATATCTAGAGGATTTCGAGAAACAATCATGAAATAATAAATCAATTTAGGTGGATTTAAGTGCACTTTAAGGTATTGTGAGAATATGACTTCCAATAGACATAAGTCCATATTGTTAATTACCCTAACAATTATCAAAAACTTTTTAAAATAAGAAACCTAGATAATGAAATAGAGACATAAAGAATGAAACGCATAATTAAATTAAATTAAATTTTGAGGCTACATGGTTTAAGCAAGAACATACCCTCATTTTACAATTTAAAGTATTTAGATTCATAACCTAAATAATATGAAATGAGGAAAGGATTGGGAAAAGCTTAATGCTTATCGCTGCCTCAATCTTGTACATTTGATTGAGTAAGATGTGGTAGATAGACTTACTAGAACATGTTTGACTTAACTAATTCTTGGTTTGATTCTTAAAGAATGTTAAGAACCTTTCTTGATTTTAGGATATTCTTGATTGTCTCAACTTATGCCAATTGACCGTCTTAGGACTTGAAGTACCACCAATGGCTTTTTGCTTATTGTCGATTGACTTTTTTAAACTTTAAGGCTGACTGACTAGTAGAATGCAAGTCCACCTTAATTTGGTTTTGATTTGAGAGAATGATTTACAGCGTTAACTTATGCTACTCATTCTTGATTTAATAATAAATGACCTTTTAGCTTGTTATCAATTGAGTGTGAAGTGTTGGTGATGGCTTTATGCTTATGTCAGTGAACTTCCTTCAAACACGATATTTAGTTAACTAACTACTTGAGTGCATTCTTACCTTAGTTCAATTTTATTTTAAAGATAATTGATGGCTTTTTTTTTTTTGCTTATTGTCAATTCATCTTCTAATTTGAATTGTTGTCATTGACTTTATGCTTATTGTTGGCTAACCTCTTTTGAACATACCATTTGGTTGACTGACTAATAAAGCACAAGCCTACTTTAGTTTAGTTTAACTTGAGAAAATAGCTAGTAACTTTAGATTATGCTAATAATCTTTGATTTAACAATAGATGACCTTTTTGGTTTGTTGTCAATTGGACTTGAGGTATTGTCGATGGCTTTGTGCTGTTGTCAACTAACTCTGCTTAATTTGAGCTTAGTTTGACTTAGAATTGGTTTTGATTCAAGTCTAATTCTATTTGATTCAATTTGGTCAAGTTTAACTCTATGTTGGTTCCTCATTGGATCTAAGTTTGACCCTTAATCGGTTTGGGTTCCACACATATTGAATCCTTAATAGATCTTTGACAAGTTTGAGTTTGACCATTAATGAATTCTCATCGAGCTTTAGACTTAATGCTTAATGGACTTTGGACTTGATCCTTATTGGATCTTGGATTTAATCCATATTGGATCATGGATTTGTTCCTTATTGGATCTTGGATTTGATTCTTATCGAATATTTAGCTTGACCTTTATTGGTTTCTTATTAGATCTTTGATGAATCTTTGGTTTGACCCTTATTGGGTTCTTATTGGATCCTTAATGGATCTTGATTTGAGCCTTATTGGGTCCTTAATGGAGCTTAGTTTAACCCTTATTGGATCCTTAATGAATCCTTAATGGATCTTGATTTAACCTTTATTATGTTCTTGTTGGATCCTTAATGGATCTTCAATTTGATCCTTATAGGATCTTGTATTTGATCATTATTAGACCTTTATTGGATCCTTGATGAATTTGGATCTGATCCTTATTAGTCCCTTATTGGATCCATGATGGATTTAAATTCAATCCTTATTAGATTTTTAATGGATCTTGGATTTGATCTTTATAGGATCCTAGATCTAATCCTTATTGGACCTTTATTAGATATTTAATGGATTTAAATTGGATCTTTATTGGATCTTAGTTTGAATTAAACTCTTATTGGATTTGGCTTCAATCCCTTAATGGGCTTAGGATTGGGCCATCCATATCGTACCATTATTGGGCTTGGGTTCAATCTATTTTGGACCCTTATTAATCTTAGGTTAGACCCATATTGGACCCTTATTGGATTCTAGTTTAGGTTTCATTTAGTTTTGGCTTAGGCTCAACTTGGTTCTAGTTTAGATTTGACCTAATTTTGTTTCAAGTTTAACTTGGTTATGGTTAAGATTTAACCTAGTTTAATTTTGGTTTAGATTTGGACCTAATTTTATTTTAGTTTAGATTCGAACCTAATTTGGTTTTGGTTAAGGCTTGGACCTGATTTTGTTTTAGTTCAAACCTTGTGTTACTCAATTAGGATTTGTTTTGACCTCTATTTGACCCAATGAGGATTTTAATCTAAGCTGATTAGACCTAATTAGAATTTGGGTATGAGCTGATTTAATTTGGGTTGACCCACACCCCTTTGAGCGTATTTTAGTTTTAGTTGAGTCCATTAATTTTATTTTGATAAATTTTGGCTTTTAATATTTCATTTGGATCAAATTAGGTTAATTTAATCAGCTTACTTAATTTGGCCAAATCAGCTTAATTCTAATTTGATTAAGTTAATTATTTTAATCAATTAGATTAAATTTATGATTGCAGCATAACCCCATAGTTTGAGAGAGCCCTCAGATTGTCCATTGATGAAGCGACTTTTAGGTGAGTCCACAAGTTGGCTCTGAGTTAGTTTGACATTTGAACAAGCCCACAAACTGTCACTTAGTCAACTTGACTTTCAAGTGAGTCTGTAGGTTGCTCCGAGTCGATTTGAATTTTGAGCAAGCCTATAGGTTGGAACCAAGTTAAGTTGACTTTCGAGCAAGCTAAGTTGGTCCTAAGTCTATTTAACTTTCAAAAACCATCTAGGCTGGTACTAAGTTTGATGACTATTGAGCGAGCCATAGATTGCCTCTAAGTTGATGACTTTCGGGCAAACTCGCAGGTTGACCTTAGGTCGAGTGACTTTTGGGTGAGTGTACAAGTTAGACCTAAGTCAGTGAAGGCCAATCAAAGTAAAAAAAATTAAATTATTTTTTCTTCTTTTTTTTCTTTTTTCACTTTTTTCTTCTTTTCTTCTTTTTCTTATTCTATTTTTCTTTTATTTTTACTTCTCCCTCCTAGCAACCACTACATCATTTTTTTTTTGTTTTTTACTTTCTTTTTCCTTTCTCCTTCTTTCTTTATTCTCCCTCTTCCTCTTCAACTATTCATAGCCAACAACCTCCATCATGCCCTTTTTCTTCTCCATCAGATGGTTGGATCCATCCATCTCCATCCAAATTTGGCTGATGGAAGTGGTGAGAGGCCGGCCCTGACCACTTTGGCGATGTGGAGCTACCCCATGGCAGCTCCTTGCAACAATAAGGGGCTACCTCCTTGCAGCTCCTAATAGAGGTGAGAGGCAAGGAGATGCCTCTTAGGGGCTCTAGACTACAACAAGAGTTAGGGAGGTAGTGGAACTTAGGGCAACAAGTCTCAATTTGCAAGTTCAGGTGGCTAACTCTTGGGGGTTTAGGATGGAGATGTTCGAACATTTTCCATATACCATATCTTGGTCTACCTCGTAAGACACTTCATGACTTCTAGTTAAGCATGAGATATGGATCAATCCATCCTTCATTTGCTTTGTATATATTGCTAATATATGCATTAATTTTTCATAGGAATAACATAATTTTTTCTATGGCTAATTAACAAGATTTTGAGTGCTAGAACACAACAATGAGATGTTGGTGGTGGTCATCAAGCTAGTTCTAGAGGAGCTCCTTCCATTTCTTTGGCTATTTAGGTATATCTTGTTTATGCTTTACATACTACATAATTTCTAGACTCAAGCATAAGAATGGACACGAATATGAGCACGAGCACAATCACAGACATAGGTGTGGACACAAGCATGAGTACAAGCATGAGCATGAGCATAGGCTTAAGTGTAGGTCTTGGTCATGACGATGGAGATTTAGGCACTGACATAGGCACAAGCATGGTCACGAACATAGGGATGAGTATGAGCATGGGCATGGGAGTAGGATCTTGGTCACAAAGGTGGGGACTTGGGCATGGGTTGGGGATTTGGGCATGGATATAAGCATGAGTGTAGGCATGGATATGGGCACAAACATGAGCATGAACACAAGCATGGGGGTGGGGTCTTGTTCGAGGAGGTAGGACTTGGGCATTGATAATGGCACTAGCACAGGTATAGATACGGGCATAAACACAGGCATAGGGGAGGGACTTGGTCACAACCACAAGGAATGAGCATATACATGAGGGTGGAGGCTTCGGCATAGGGGTGGGGATTTGGACAAATACATAGAAATGAGCTTGGGCACAGGGTGAGGTATTGGGCATAGACATAGGGACTTGAGCATAAAGCTAGGGGACTTGAGCATGGACATTGTTTAATTAGATTTTTTATTATATTTTTATTCCTTTACTTCTGCCCAGTTAGATTCTTATAGTTATTGGCTTATTGATTCAATATGAAATTATTGCTTAACCAAATTATTAATTTTTTTATCTTCAATTAGACCTATACAAAGATGAGACCAACTAAGGGCTAGCAACCAGGAGCAAAACAAGTGGATTATTGTTTTGTTCATTTTCATTGGATGATTTATGTTGAAAATTCATTCTTGTATTATAGTTGGAGATAAATACATTCATTTATGATGTTCAATTATATTTGGAGTTGTAAATAATTTTCATTCATGTAATAAAAAATTATTTAGTCGTATTTCATATAATTTGTAATTTTTATTTAGTTTACTTGTATTCAAGATATATATTTTATTAATTATTATAAAAAAAGGTTTCAAGCGTCTTTATCAGTGCTTAGTCAACAAAGCATCGTCAATGAATTATATACCTATTGTGGCACTAAGCAAATAGCATCGCCATTGGTTTGAACTTGTAGCAGGGCTATATCTTTGCACTGCTGTAAGTGGCATATTTACTAGCACTTGTATCAAAAGTGTTGATAAAGATATATTTTTTAGGTACTTTACCTACATCGTAAATAGAGCTTCTATAGAGTTTTGGGGGCACTATAATAGCACCACAAATCTTTGTGATCAAAACTATTATGGCATTTTCTTAGCACTGCAAAATAATATTAGTAAATTTATACCAATGTTAAGTGTCTTTTGACTGTGCTAGAGAAGTGCTGCCATTGTACATAAATATTTCATTGTGGTAGGTTTACCATTGCCAATCTTAGGAGAAGATGAAAGTTTCCATTATCTATCCTAAAGCAACTCAAAATATTTTTGAGGGGAACTTTGAAGTGGTCATGCTCAAAATAGTAACTAATTTTCTCCCAAATCACTCCTATATTCTCCATTAGATTTTAACACAGTATTCTTCTGAAGGGTGGGCATCATAACGAAGTATCTTATATAGAGCTTTACCTTATTTACTATATTATGATTGGTTGTAAAGTCAATCTCCCCTACATCATTCTTTGACACATGTCCCACATCTACTGCTCTACAAATGCCATTGGATATCCTAATACTTTCACTAGGATCTTCCGCCACTTCCATGTTGCCATCCCTACTCATGATCTTTTCTCCTGCCACTGATATACCCTAGTTGATCACTGTGTCGAATGGGTTTTCGTCAATAAGTGGTGAATGGGTTTGTGCTCCAAGATGTACTTCAACTGTAGAGAATACTAAGGAGGAGGCTCAAGACAAGGAAGCTTAGATGGAGGTGATGGAGGCCAATGACAATGCTACTACTGACTCGACAAACTCCTCACATCCACGTTAGTTAATCCATCAATGACTGGATGAGTTTAATGGTCACTTCCATCAAAGATTGGGTTCCCTGAGTGGCTGATTTGAGGAGTTCTCCATCAACACCACTCAGTGGTTCTATTGGATTAAGGAGATATTGCAATCTTTGCTTGATTAATTTCCTCCTGATCGAGCTCTTAGGACATCACTTTAGGTTTTCATTATGTTTTTATGTGGTTTCTAGCTTTTATTCTCAAGATTATGGATATTAAACTATTTCATGCTTTTGGTTTATGGTCTATATTTTTCTTTAGATGCTAAATATTTTATACCTAGCTCTATTGTGAATGTGTTTATCTTATGCTATGGTTTAAGATTCAAATTTGGTGCTTGAATTTTTTTTATTTCTCTATGTGGATTTTTTAATGATATGAGTGGGTTGAATTTTTCTTTTTGACCAAGTATTCATGGGGAGTATGTTCAAAGCATATTTTTGTTGGTTATATCTTTTTTGTTGATTCCAAAAGGAGGAGAGAAATTGAAACCATGAAACTGGTTTAATTGGAGGTACATAGATCTATGTGAAGAGGAGAGTCCTACAGCGAGGGGGAGAGTTAAATAATTGAAATTTTCTATTTTCATCTTAGAGAAAATTATTTGCTTATAATGTCAATATATTTTTGGTGAAAATCGGTTATATTTATTAAAATTCATATTCCTGGAGTTAATTTTTGAATATATGCTCTAGTTGATATATGTTTAGGCCATAATAATTTCATTGGCCAATTTTAGTGCTCATTTATTTTTGTGAAAGGTTTGTCATAACAAAAAAAGGGGATATTATTGGCCTTTGTAGTTTTGATGATGACTAAATTGTATTTAATGATTTAAAGAGCTATGAGTCCTTGTAGCATTGCCAAGTTTGTCAAAAAATCAAAAGTCCATTGAGAAGCTTCACGGTGATGATGGATAGGATGGAAATGTGATGGTGGAATGGTGGATCAATGAACATGATTTGAGGTCAAGATCATGGCTTGAAGATAGCCAAGCAAACTCAAAGCTCAAATATTGCTCAAAGATTATTATTAGGTTTTTATTTCTATTTAGTCGAGTTGAGGATTTGAAGTAAAATTTTTAAGGCTCTTGTCTTTCACAACTCAATTTACTTGTTTCAAACTTCACCGATTTTATTTAGTTTTGTCCAAGTAAATTTGACGAAGTGTCATTTTTCCTAAACTTGTAGAATTTTAAATAATGCATTTCTGTCAAATTTTGGTTGTCCAATTTGCCAAGTTTGGTTTTCTCAACATAACAGATAGAAATTAGGATTTTGTCTCTAATAAGTTTGGTCACTTAAACTATCAAGTTTGGTTAACCAAACTTATTAGATTGAAATTTTCAACTTTTGTTCAAATGAGTTTGGTTAACCAAACCCTAAGTTTGATTGTCTAAACCCACCAATTTAGTTTTCCAAACATGTAGTTTGGTCTCTAGAATATGGCTAACAAGGGCATAATGGCTAGCTTTTTAACTGTTGAAACCAATTCGATCAAAGTTTCGATTGACCGAACTTATCAGTTTTAGCTTGGTTTTTAGCCTAATGGCTAATTATGGCTCCAAAAAGTATTTAAATGCTTAGGCTTCTCTTGTTCATAACTTTTAGATCTTGTATCAATCCTTGAGAGAAAAAAAAAGTCTCCAAAGCCTTCTAGCCTCACAGGAGTTCTAAAATGTGATTTTTCACTCTCAAATCCTCTTGCTCTTGTGCTCAAATTCTAGAAGCTCTTGTAATGAGGCAATTTTTCTTCATCATTTTATTTGTATATACTCCTAGGGTGTTAGGAGTATGTGAGGGATGAGACTCAAATGTTAGAGTGGAATTTTGTTTGATTCGATTATGGTTTGTATGAGGTTGGCTTCACCAACGAATGGTATCACTTGCATCATGAAGCATCCAATAGAGCTAAGTCTTTCAAGTTGGATGTCTTCTTCGTGTCCTATACTAGAAAGGATGGACAGCCAGTCGATGTAGTATATATAGCCACAATACTTAGTGTTTGACTTAATTCTTAATAATATTTATTCTAATAAAAGGATGCTAACATTTTGTTTGCTCGTATTGTAGGTGAAGACATAAGCACGAAGGTAGGGTCTTGGTTGTGCTGATAGGAATCTGGGAATGGACATAGACACAAAAGTAAGGACTTGGGCGCGGACACAGGCACGAGCATAAGCATGGAGTGGCGACTTGGACATGGACGTGAACACCATTTAATTGCATTTACTAATTTATAGGCTCATATGAATTTATTGCTTCTACAAATTTTTAATTTTTAGTTGTATTCATTCAAACTTATACAAGAAGACCATCTACATGCCACGACTAGGAGTGGAATAGCCAAGCTGATAATTTTGAGATGTTAAAATTTACTATTATACAATAACTTATATTTTGAGATGTATTGATTGATTATATTAAGAGTTGTAAACAAATTTTATGTATGTAATCCGAGTAGTTTAAACTGTATCTCATGTAGCTTAAAATTTTTAGGGATAATTATGGATAACCCCCCGTAATTAGCCTTAATTACAGTTAACCCCCCGTAATTTCCGTAATTACCCCCACCCCCCTCAAATTCGCAAATATTTACCCACACCCCCTTGATTGTTATTTAATCAAAATTTTGCCAAAAAATTTCAATTTTACCCCCGGTTATTTTACACATACACCCCTAAAAACTTATATTATTATATTTAACCCCCGGATTTCGGATTTTTGCAAATAACACCCCGAAATAACTCAGATTTACAAAAAAGTCCTCGACATTCAAATTTTTCCAAATAAACCCCCGGAAATTATTTCGATTTACAGAGAAGTCCCCGAAATTCGGATTTTTGCAAATAACACCCCAAAAGAACCCCGATTTACAAAAAAGTCCTCGAAATTTGAATTTTTTCAAATAAACCCCCGAAATTATTCCGATTTAAAGAAAAGTCCCCGAAATTCGGATTTTTGCAAATAACACCCTGTCGCGCGGGCAGGAGCGGAGGAGGAGGCCGGGCGGGCAGGAGCCGGAGGCGGAGCCGGAGGTCGGGTGGGCGGGAGCAGAGGTGGAGGTCGGCGGCTGGAGCGGATGCGGAGGCCGGCGCGCCGGCGCGCCGAAACGCGGGCGCGGACGGTCACGGCCGAGGCCGTTCCGCCCCTGCATGCCGAGGACGGAGGCCGAGGCCGGCGCGTCGGCACGCGGAGGCCGAGACCGAGGCCGTTCCGCCCCCGCATGCAGGGGACGGAGGCCGAGGCCGGCGCACCCGCGTGCCGGGGACAGACGGCCTTGGCCTTGGCCGTCCGCTCCTGCATGCCGGCGCGCCGGCCTCAGCCTCCGTCCCCGGCACGCGGGGGTGGACCGGCCTCGGCCTTCG